>PVIR01028213.1:0-22164 GCA_004026965.1 Petromus typicus
ACAATCCTCCTGCCTCTGCCTCCCGAGTGCTGGGATGACAGGCGTGAGCCACCACGCCCGGCACTGTGGTATGTGGTACTGGTTGCTGCTGGGTGTGGGTCTCCACACCCAGTATTGTTATGTGGTTACCGGGGAATCGAACCCGGGCCCTTGTGCTTGCAAGACAGGCGCTGGAACCACTGAGCTAACTCCCCGGCCCAGTTAATCGTAGTTTTAAACCACATTGTACCCACATCATGATTTTGCTCTAAAAGTGTTTCTTTAGGAATTGGGTTCATTAAGATCCCCTTCTGTCTCTCAAGAGCCATCTCTTCCAATAAAACTTTCTTACCTTGGGGATAGGGATTTAGCTCAGTAGTTCCCGGGCCTGTCTTGCAGGTGCAAGGGTCTGGGTTTGATCCCCGGTAACCACATACAACAAAGCCAGGCAAGGTGACTCACACCCACCAGTGATCAGTATCATCTACCACAGTGCCAGATGTGGTGGTTCATGCCTGTAATCCCAGCACTCAAGAGGCAGAGGAAGGATGGTTGCTGTGAGTTCGAAGCTGAGCTCAGGGCCAGCCTGAACTACAAAAGTGAGACCCTGTCTCAAAAAAAAAAAAAAAAAAAAAAAATGCTTACTCTTAACCTCCATTGTTCCTTAGAACTTATACTTTGGTTATTGAGAATACCAATAGCATATCTGTTTTTTTTTTTTTAATAAGTTGAGTTCATTAGTACACTTTAGGAGTACATTATGATCACATTCCTCATTGAGAATTTGTACATGATGTATCTTGGTTCTTATCTTTTCCCATTTCCCTGCCCTCCCTTCTGAGAGTCATATTTATTCCCTCTGTATCATCTGGAGATCCTACTCAGATAAATGGAAGGAGAGCCAAGTTCACTTTTGTTTCAAGCTTTTATATCTCGACTCATTAAGATAACCAGAGATTGTCATCCTTGTTGATCACTTGATTGTGCCTTGTCTTTTTACACATTACTTTTTGTTAAACTGATGATAAATTTGAGAACACGAGAAAGTTATGATGCTGCTTTGATAGGACATCTTACCTTTATAGGCAAGGTCTTGATTCTTGTTTTTTATATGATACGTTTCACACAGTAGTTGTCAAATTTACTGGTGTTTTGCATGACCTCTTTGACTTATTTTGACTGTATGATTTGTTGTTTTATATTAGACAGTTGCACTGAAGAAAAGTAATGTTAGAGCTTCCCTAGTACACACTGATAGTAATCAAAATGTGAATTCATGAAATGCTTTAAAGTGGGCTCTTAAGAAATCTAGTTTATGTTTAGGAAATATATAGGCCTATTAATAACTTATCATATTCTAACTGCCACTTAAAATGCAACAGGTCTACACCTGTTCTTAAGACTTGGAAGACAGGCTCTACTGAAACAACCTGGCCTGATCTCCCCTCTACACTCTAAATGGAATGCTGAGCCTGTTCTGCCTTAATGTCCTTTCAAGGCTGAACTGCTGGTGAGGAAGCAGTCTTAACTTTTGAGATTCCTCCTCTTCCAGGCTGATGGTGACAACTCATGGACAAACTGTCTCAATAATTCACTATGAATATGAAAAGAAAAGATTTTCTTCTTCTGATTTCATTTCCACTTTCCTTTTTTGGAGGTATGTTTCTTCTAAAGATTAGAGAGAATAATCCTAAAGTGTCTCAACCTCTCTTTCTTAACCAACAGCTAAAAACTTTTAAGTTGAGCCTATAAAAAAATGAGCATTTGTCAGAGTTGCAGACAAAAACAAGTCATGTTAGATAAAGAACACATAACCCATCTCTAGGTCGGATAACACATCAAAAATCTTCCCATCCAGGAAAGCAGACATGAAAGCAATGCCCTGCTAAACTGTTTTGGGCAGTCTTCCAGGTATAGAAAATACAACTTCAGCCTATTGTAAAAGCCGCCTTCTGAGTGAGACGACAAAGAGCTATTCCCTAAAGTTCCTTGTGTAAGGGACCAAAACACATTCAGATGATGGGAGAATCTCAGGCCTCCTGGTGCCCTCCCCCCTCATCTCCTTCCTCTCTCTCTTTCCCCTCTTACTACTGATTCTCATAATTTATGTGATTAATGAAGGAAAGTACTTTTGCTGATGTGTGAGTTATATTTGCTGAAGGACAGATACAAGTTTTTAACCTTAAGAGTGTTGCAGATATAGAAGCATAAAAATATTAAAATAGATTTTAAATAAAAATTAGCCTTGTCTTGCTGCTAAGAAAGAGCACTTAAGTGATTTAGAGACAGCACAAATATCTTGGAGACTTCTTTGCCTTAAGGCTCAGGGCAGGATTTTTCTGAATTTTTTACTATCTGTCTCTAGAAGTAATCTCTTTTATAGGCTCAGAAATGCTCCAACCACTTCAAATTTGCCCTTTGATTATTTTACCTTTAGTCCCTTTCAAAGAATTTTAAAAAGCAATTGTTCAGGTTCTTGTTTATTAGTTTAATTTTGTCAGCAGTGCTTCTCTCTTTAAACATTACTATTATTGCTATAATCAAATAGATCTTGTGCTTTTAAAAGCACATGCTACAGTTAAGACTGTGAGTTTCCTAATTCCTTTCACAGTAGTACCCCAAAATGCTGTTAGTGTGTGGGGGGTAAGGAACCCTTCTCCATTGTTGGCAGGAATGTGGTGATGGAGATCAGTGTGGTGATTCCTCACAACTAGGATTAGAGGTCCATTTGACCCTGCTATTTCCCTGCTAGTTATATACACAAAAGAATTAAAAGCATCATCCCACAGTGACATATGTGCACCCATGTTTATAGCAGATCAGTCTGTAATAGTTAAATCTTGGAAACAGCCCCAGTGTCCATCAATAGGAGACTGGATAAAGAAGATGTGTTTTGTTTATTTGTTTGGTTTTTTGTTTTGTTTTACAAAATGTAGCATTACTCAGCCACAAAGAACGATAAATTTGAGTTATTTATACTTAAATGGGTGTACTTTGAGGACTTACTCAAAAGTGAAATAAATAACACACAGGTTTGTAAATACCACATTGTTTCTCTAATATAAAAAAAAAACTGAAGTTGTAAATGAGGTCCACAATGTATGATAGCTATTGTGAAAAAGAAAGAAAATATTCAAAAGGAAAAGAAAAAGGGGTAGGGGAAAATTAAAAAAGGGAAAGAAAAATTTGATAGTAAAGGCAAAAAATTTGAAACAAACCTCATGTATATAGGGGACTCGAGGGTGTTAGGGTGGGCAGAGGAAGGGGAAAATATGAGAATCAAAATATGTCATGTATAGGAGCAAATTTTTAATGTTGAATGTGATCATAATGTATATGTGAAATGCACCAACAAACTCAATTTTTTAAAAATATGAGTTTCCATCAGAGGTGAGGGAGCATGTTGGTAATGGTGGCTACTCTGACTTGACCTACCTTCGAGCCACACTCCAGGTAGCAGTCACCAGCTCTGAGCAGCTCACCTCAGATGCTTTGAAAGCACATAAAAACTGAGTAGAGATTAAAAAGGATATCTATTTTCCTTTGATTTTTTTGTGTGTGAAACTCAATGTCAAATTCTCTTACTCCTTTAAAATATATTCTTAAACACTGAAAATTATTCAACCTTCATATAATGAAAAAGACCTGTTTCATATTTTTCCTATGCATGGCTTGCCTAACCTCTACAGGTGAAATAAAATACAGAGAGAAATGTTGATTATGATACTATTTCACAGATAAAATCATACTATAAGAAAGAAAAGGCGGTCCAAATTACCTTATGTTCAGACTTTATATCAAGAGATAATTCTTATTTGTGTTCAAAATATAAGCTATGAAAAAAACAGACATCTCTGGCACTTAAGGCACAGTCAGATACATCTAATATTACAGAATCTGAAGTTCCTCTCCCTTGCTCTTTGGACCCAAGCAATCAGGATTTCAAGAAAACTTTAATCAAAGCCTTATCAGCTATGACTGACTGAGCCTGAGGTTCCCTCCCTTGTCCTTTGGACTCTAAGAACTAGGTTTCCATGCAAACAATAATTAAATTTCTACTGGGCTATATATCTATTCCTATATGGTTTTGTTCAAGGTTCTCAAACACAATATCTCTTACAAGAAGTGGTAGAAGATTGGGCCCTACTCTTGTACGTGTGTCCTTTTTGCTCAGTGACCTCAAACAGATGAAACAAGACCTAAAAACATTTTTTAATTTACACTTAAATGGACATACCTTGAGGATATCCTCATAAGTGAAATAAATAGGTGACAGATAGGTAAATATAGCAACTTTTTTCTGGTATGAGAAAATAAAGATGGAAATGAGTTCTAGAATTGTATGTTATATATTGTGAAATAGAAAATACTCAAAGTGAAATAGGGTGAAGGGGGAAAACTAATGAGATTATAACAAAAAAGAAAGGAAATAAATTTTATGTATATGGGAGGGTGAAAGGGTGGGTTGGACTATGGGAAAAAATGAGAATTAGGTTGTGTCTTATACTGGTACAAATTCCCATTTTGGAGTGCAATCATGATGTGTATATGTAATGTACCAATAAAGATTTCAATTTAAAAAAAAAACATTTTCAAATGATCGTGATAAGTACATTAAGGTCTTTACTCAGGCCTGTGAAATGGACTAAAACAATTTAATTTTACTCCGAAATCAAACATTGACTTCTAATGAAAAATAAGCAGCATTGCAAGCTGCTATTTTGTTTAGAGATAAATATCATATTTTTAATATGAAAAGCTCAAAACACAGGCAGCCTGGGAAAGAGCCATAGCAGTTTCTGCCCAAGATTCTGATGGGCCTACCAACCAGACAGGAGGTTAGGAAAAAAAACTTACAACATATATCCTTAAAAGTCTAAAAAAGATGAAACCTAAGGTTTACAATTATTTCAGATTATCAACTATCCATCAAGAAAAGATGAAAATCCTTCTGTCTTCTTAGATCATTCACATGAAGAATTAATAAAACATACATCCCTGGCTCCTGATTCAGGAAAGGGACAGATTATTCTTAAAGACAGGTTTATCACCCAGTTAGCTGCAGATATTTTACAAAGGTTACAAAGATGAGTTCTGCTCCAAATAGCTCATTTGACACTTTGTGAGGGTTGCTTCCTATATATTTTATAATCATGACCAAAAAGAGGACAAAGAAAAAAACAGAGACCAAGAAAAACTTGCTGCCTTAGTTGGTGCCCTGTAAGAAATACACTCTAAGTCTGATTCCCAGGGCTCCAAAGAGACCTCAAAGACTAAATTCACCTGCTATCACTGCAAAAAGTCAGGCCACTTTAGAGAGATTGTAACTTAAAACATCATGACAAGAGGCTTCCTGAGCCATACCCTGTTTATAAAGGGGAACACTAAAAGTCACACTGCCCCCAAGAGAGAGCTCAGGGACCAAATCCATATTCTCAGCTGACTGAGCAGCACTGAGGAACTCTGGGGCATTCTGTAGCTTCTCCCTCTGTTGGGACCGTCATATCCACAGCGGAAATCTGGGTCATCATGATCAAAGAGGAAGAAACTAGCATCTTGCTAGACACTGGAACCTGTCTTTTGGCTCTTCTTTTCAACCCTAGCTTTCCTTTCAGCCATCATACTTCAGAAAAAAAGAGTCACTAGAGAAGAGATAACTCACTATTTCTCATACCTTTGCAGTATAACTGAGGTGGCTTTCTCTTCTCCCTTTCCTTTTAAATTAGGCTTTAAAGTCTAGTCCCCCTCCTGAGGAAAGGCATCTTATCTTACTTAAATACTATAATATACATACACCTAGGAGAGATCAATGCCTCCCCTACATAGAGGCAAAAATAAATCTTAAAGTATAGCCAGCTGGAGGTAAAAGTGAATAAATAAATAAACAAATAAATTTTTAAAAGCTGCCCCAAAACAAATACATCTCAAAGATCCCACTAATTTCCCTCACCAGAAACAGTATTCTCTAAGGGATAGAGTTTTTTAAAAAGACTCTTGCTGGCCCAGGGATTTAGCTCAGTGATTCCAGCGCCTGCCTTGCAGGTGCAAGGGCCAAAGTTTGATCCCCAATAACCACATACAACAATGCTGGGTGTGGAGACTCACACCCACCAGCAATCAGAACCATACACCACAGTGCCAGTCATGGTGGCTCACACCTGTAATCTCAGCACTTGGGAGGCAGAGGCAGGAGAGTTGCTTGGAGTTGAAGGCTGAGCTCTGGGCCAGCCTGAGCTTTTCATATTAAAAATATGATGATTTTTAATATGAAATGAGACTCTGTTTCAAAAAAATAAATAAATAAACTGTTGCCTCTAATTGACAATTTAAGGGCACAAGATTTCCCCATAACAGCACCTACAACATTCCAATGTCAAGCGTTCAAAAACCCAATAAGAATATAGTTTGACACAAGACCTTAAATTGAAAAACAAAGTGAAATTGTCAAAAATAATGACAAACCTACAAGCATAGCTTGTCTGATACTGATGTTCTAAGAGTGTATTTCACTGGTATGATAACTGGTCTTCCATCTTTGTCCTTTCCATAAGATTAAAAGACACATCATACAACCCATCAAGACCTTGACCAACTACACTCAGTGGACTTTAAATGACAGCTCCACTGGTGTCATCTATCAAGTCCTTTAGAAAGACATTCTAAAGAATAGCTCTAACTATTGATCAAAAATATGACTCCTTCTAGCTAAAAATAGCCAAAAGAATCAAGGATCCTTGCTCCATTATGACATTTAAGTACTTCTTTGGAGGGAGAAATATTATGAACAGCTACACAAGGCAGACATATAGGACATAGTCAGATAGGGATAGGCCTTGGAGGAAGTCAATACCGAGGATGAAAACACATTACTCCTTTGTGTAGAGGCATAGTTGTTAAATGCCAGGCCTGAAGACAAACACAGAATCACCAGGCCTACATACCTCCCTAAGAAATAAAATAAGAGATGTCACCTGGTCCAATAAAGTCTAAAAATATCAGTCACCTAGGTAGGTGATGAAGACCTCCTAATTATTTGTTCTTTCCTTATACACTTGTTAAATTGCCTAACTCTCCATTAGATTAATGGATCTCTGGAAAGATGGAAAAGCTGGTTACTCATAAGTTAATACATCAGAAAGTTCAATTGAGAGGGGAAAGCAAGAGGCCAGTGGGAGCAAAGAATCAGCAAAGGGCAGTTAATGGAAAGGACTTACAGTATAAAAAGATACCCTCTGGATGAGTTTCCAATGCCACATATATGAGGGCAGAGTAACAAAAGTGGGCCTATACCCTTAAGGAAGAGGCAGGAAAACCTGTTTTATGTCCACCAATCAGTGGCCCAGGGCAGTCTGTCAGAAGTAAACAGAAAGTAGAGCTTTCCACAAGGAACTGAAAGTAATTTTTTTTTTTAGCTCACCACCCGGCAGACTAAGGTGATTTGTGTATAAGCACAGAGGCCTCGGGATCCCACAGTGGGTAGCCCTAGCCAGGGAACGTCAGCTGCAGAAGGGCTGTTCTTCCCACCAGGCACAAACACCAGAGTGAAGATTGTCTAAGAGAGGTAAGAAGAGAGCCACCAGCTGGGTTAGCAAAATGCTATGGGAGAGCAGCGGACATAGAGGGTGCGGGGTTGTGACTCAGGCAATAAAAGTACTGTTTTTACCGAGAATAAAAGTAAAGAGAAGAACACTTGAGTTAAAGAACGCATGAGAGGGAGAGAGAGAAAGAGAGAGAGAGAGAGCAGGGTTCAAATAAAGGAATCATTCCAACAGGGGTCTCCCCTAGGCCTTTTATCAATGTTTGAGGACATGAAATGGGATACAGACAACAAAATGAATTATATCAATCATGTAGTTTTTCATTCCTGTAGATCTTCGAAGCATACATACATTGTACATAAAGTTTTTTTAAAATTCAAATATTTATTGGTACATTATGAATACACATCATCATTACATTCAACATTGAGAGTTTGTACCAGAATATGATATGACTTGATTCTCATTTTTTGCCCTTCTCCATCAACTGGAGACTGGATAAAGAATATAAAGTTTTATTTTTAAAGTTGCAATTTAATGACTTTTAGCTTATAAATAGGAATAGCTATACACATTGACTTTTAGAGAAAATGGATTGGGGCACATTGAAAACACGGATGTTAAAACAAAGACTTGTTTCTGTCCTGTGCAGTTTTTCTTCAGTGTTTCTGTATTCTCTTACAATTGCCTGGTACTCACAGGCAGGGCGAGCTCAGGAAGGAGTTCTGCTGCTGTTTTCAAGCATTTCATTGCCAATTAGGAATCACCACACTGGTCACTTCAGGGGCAATCTAGTTCCCAATGCTCAGGAGTTGACGGCTTTGAAAATTAATCTCCCATAAATCTGGAAAAGAAATTTTGGGCTTCTGTGTTGAAAGGGGATGAGGTAGGTGAAATAAGTTTAAGGCTAATACACTTTTCCTTAGCAGTCTTAGATAAACATTCCTACATTAACATGCCTACATGCAGAGATGTGATGCAAAGTTCTAAAGTAATAAACAAGACAGATATACATGATGGTACAGATACCAAGATTTCTCTTACTTTTAATTATATTATGCCCATGAAGGTAATAATCACTCGAGGCTTAACACAGTATTGAAGTTCCAACAGGAGCTTCGTTTTCCAGCTGGGACTCAGCACCCGACACTTGAACTCTCAGAGTTGACTGTGCAGCCCTTATACAGTATAATTTTTATAGTCAAAAACCACAGACCCCTTCCCGCATGTTTTGCAACAACAAAAAAGCTATTCACGGAAAGGAGAAGTTAGGCAGTTAGAACACTTGGTCATTTTTGAGTTAGGACATTTCCTGGCACTCAGATTAAGGAGTTTATGATTCATATGTCCAGGTCTAGGGGAGATATTTTCTCATGGGAAAGTCCCAGGTTCACTTATCAGTCAGCAAGCCTAAGATAGCAGGTGTTGTACAAGACAGAGCGCCTTATGTCAACTTAGGTCTCGCAAATTACACATCAGGCATCTGCAAGCCAAGCTCCTAAGGCAGGACTTAGCATCAGGCTTCAGGATAAGATGGCGAAACAAGTATCCATCACATGATCAAGGGATTCAGAAAGAGATGATAGAAGAGGTCAAAAGCACAAATAATGGGCGGGGGAGTACAAAATGGATTAAACCCTCAAATCTCTTTTGTTCAGTGTATATGAGTTCTAAGATCCTCAGACTCCCCCAGCTGGGTTTTTCTCTCTCTGCCTCTGTCTCCGTCTCTGTCTCTGTCTGTCTGTCTGTCTGTCTGTCTGTCTCTCTCTCTCTCTCTGCAGGGTGGAAAGAGAAAGAGTGAGAGGACACCTGTGCAAAGGCAAAATACTTTTATTGCAGGTATTGCAACAAATGTACAAAGCCACTCCTAGGAAGGAGTGGGGGTGCTCAGAGCTGAGTCACAGCCTAGTCTGAGGGTGCAGGCCTGTTTAATGGGGTAGGGTCGAATCTCCACTCACTAAGGGCTGACACTTGATTGACTGGTTGTTGAGCTTATTGCTAGTGTTTTATCTTGTGGGCTAACACCGGCATACAGGTGAGCCTGGCAACTTGCAGGAAGAGGGACTGTATTGCCTGCGCTGAGGCAGGGGCAGCACTACAATCTGTCAGCTTCATCCAAAACGCCACTTGAACACTAGTTGCTGCCCATAACCATATGGGTCCACCCTCTATAATGGGCCTTGGTTTTTTCCTGCAAACCCATTTCACAGGAGAAGGGAAATACTACTCCATAAGCACAAGGTAAACCACAAGATTGGCAGTCCTAGCTGCATGAGAAGCCCCTGGTTCTCAGAAGTTTTAAGTCCTGCACAGAGGTTTGGTCTAAAAGCAATTCCTCCTGGATGGCTGGCTGACTTTGGGAAAGACATCCCCTGCAGCCTTTGGCATATCTTGAAGGGCTATAACCAGAAGTCATCTGGGAGGGAAGCTCTTATTTGGGACTCTGTGACTCGGGATCAGAAAACACGGAACGATAATTCTGGGTCCCTTGGGATAACCTGCTGCAGTGACTTGGTAGAAGACAGGATGGGGACACCATGGTAAGAAGGGAGAAGGTATGCCGCAGCCTGCTGAGGAGTTTCTGTAGCAGGGAACCCCAGTCCTCCTCGGGAAGGTGGGGTGGCCGGCAGTTGTGCACTCTGTGGTGAGAGGTGAGACCCTTCATTCGTGGTTCACCAGGGCTCGGATCAGAAGCACACTCAGAGGAACTCCAGCAGGTTTCTTGTTTACACCAGCTTCTCCCTCTAGGGTAGAACTGGGTTAGAAGCAGAGACATCTCTCTGCCCCTCCCCATCTCTGATTCATTCAAGGACTTGTCTTGACTTAAATTTTTGCCACACTCGCCCGTGTGACCAGGAATTGCGGTCAATCTGGATAGGTGTGATGGTCTGCACCTGTGTCTGTACTGTGCTGTTGTCTCTGTTCTTCGACCTTGCCAACAGATCTGCAATAATGTGATAAAAGGGGACTTGGAGTGGGAGGGTAACAGGTTTTATGAGCTTTTTATTGGATAACAACAAAATTGTAAACTGAAGAACACCTTACTTTTATTGAGGACATTAGACCCACGAGTGTTCTGAGGGAGCAGAGCCAGAAGTGACAACTTACCCAAGAACCAGATTATTATTTCTTTTCCTAGAATCTGAGGAGCTGTTGGCACTTGTGACTATCTGGGGTTCTTCCACTCACTAGTAAACCCTTTTCTGTGTTCATAACCACATGGAGAAGAAAGTTTTATAATTTATATAGTCTTCAGTGGAATAAAGATAGTGGCTGAAGCCTCTTACAGGGACCAAAACCAAGATATCAATGTATGTGGATATGTATGTGGCCTCTTGTGTTTACGTGGCATTTGGCTCCCTTAGGTGTGCTTGGGTTCACCGCAAACGTGTTTGCGTACGTGAGCTACTTGCTCAGAAGTCAAGGAACCTTTCTCAAGAAATGGAGAGCCTTTTTCAAGATGTTGGAAGCTTGACCCACAATGTGTTGCAGGGTTACCTTCCTAGATTCAGGTACCGTTTTCCCATCTCCAGCTCATATATCTATCTATTACTGTGTCTCCTGGAGAGCATGAGGCAAATAAAAGGCCACAGCCACTGAAGCTCTTCAGGGATAGTGGCAGTTCTGGGAGTGGATTTTTTTTTAGTTAATTGATTTTATTGGTACATTTTAAATATACATCATGATTACAATTGACACTGAAAATTTGTACCAGAATACGACATGACTTAATTCTCATTTTTTCCCATTCCCCTCCCCACCCTACAATCACCCTCCTCATATATACGTAAGCTTTTTTACTTTTCTTTTTTACTCTGTGAGAAAGGTGAGGCAGAATATAACCTTCAGAGAGCACCTAGCACTTACATGTGGCTTTAGAAAAAACACAGAACTACATCAGGCTCCGGCTGTGGCTCAATACCCTTCCCTCCAACACCTGGTGGAATCCAGTCTTCAAGGACCTAGAAAGAAGCTTCTCCAATATGAGTAGATCAGCTCTACTAGAATTCTTTGGCCTTCTTTTCTCCCTTTCATTTATTATTTTCTCTTTCCTTTCATCTAATTTTATTTTCTTATTTTTCAAAGAATTAATTGACATTTTATCTCTTCCCCTTTTCTCTTCTTTCTTTGTCTTTTAAAAATTTTGCTTGTCTCCTTTTGCCTACTTGCCCTTCCTTTTAAATTATTTTTCTATTACTACTTCCACTAATTTTTACCTTTTGGGTTTATTTTGTGTTATTTTTTCTTTCCTTTTGTGTAATTCTTGGTGACATAGTTGTTCATTTTTATTTTCCTCCCTGAATATTTCTGTTTAATTTATGTTTAATTATTTCTGTTTAATTTAATTAATTCATCATTTTTCTGGTATCTTCTCTATCCTCTGAAAAGTATTAAAATCTAAGCCCTCAAGAGAGGACTGCTCATTAAAAAAATCCTCACAAAACACAGTCCTCAAAATGGAAGACATTTCTACTTCAACAGAAGCACCAATTTCAATATACAAATGCAAAAATATGTGAACAAGCCAACCTGACTCTTCCAAATGTCCACAGTTCCTCAATAACTGAATCCAAAGAAATCAAAGTGAATGAGATGGTAGATAAAAAAATATTTTTCAATTATTTTTTAAATGATCAATGGTTTATAGTAAAGAAATAACACAGGATAGAAGAGAGGAATTCAACAAAGAGAAATCCTGAAGAAGAACCAAATAGAAACCTTGGAAATGAAACACTCAAAAAGTCAAATGAAATCTCAGTTGAAAGCCTCACCAGTAATAGATCAAGACAGGCTGATGAATCAGCATATAAAGAAAAATATGATGTTATTTACAGAACACACAAGACCAATGGAAGATAAGTAAGAAAACTAATTTACAAATACTCAGTTAAAAGGTGGTATTAGTGAGACTTGCTAGATAGGACAAAAGCTTTGAGAACAAACCAGGATTCAAAGAAGACTCAATTTGCAGGCCTTAATTATCATTCACTGAATTACGGAGCCTGTGAGCATGGAAGTCTGGAGGGAAAAAAAAAAGTGGCATGAATTAGAGCTCAGATTTCAGGTAATTCAAGAGCATTTGCTAAATTGGACCCTCTTAGCAAACCTGATATCCCATTTAATAAATAATGGGACAGACACAGAAATAACTAAACCAGTGTGACAGTCTGTATAAGCAGGACATGTGTTAAAGCTTCTCAAACCTGGATTCTCCCAGCCCAAGGCAAATCAAGGCACGTGCAGAAACTTGTGGTGTAATTTAACAAGAGATGTGTCATCTCAGTCTTAAATTCAGACTCCTCAATTTCCTCTGAGAAAGAAGAACATCTGTGCTTGGCTCCCCAGCACTTGGCTTTTGGGTACTGAGCAAGTGAGCAGAGGGCTGCACTGCCTGCCACACAATCACTGGGTCTGGGACACATACATCTGTGGCCTCGTAGCATGACAGGGTAAAGAGAGAGGCTCAGGAATTGCTAAATCCATTAAAATCTGGGACAGAAACTCCCTGGCCTGACTAATTCTTTCCACTAAGGATGTGTCCTGGAAGACATAGGGATCCTATTCATCATGAGACCCAGGGTTTTTGTTTCTGTCCCATTCCTGGAATCTGTACCCTGAATTTTCAGGAAGACTTTTGGGCAGTGATGCTGAACCTTGCACAG
The DNA here is from genome assembly GCA_004026965.1 of Petromus typicus. NCBI lineage: Eukaryota > Metazoa > Chordata > Mammalia > Rodentia > Petromuridae > Petromus > Petromus typicus. The sequence goes on from PVIR01028213.1 coordinate 13,181, forward strand.
GCTGAGGGCCACGCTACAATCCTATACCCATGAACTTATTGTGAAGTGCCCTCACTGCAGTTAAACCTAAATTAAATTAAACTCTACATTAACTTCCTTTCTCCTAGAATAGAAACAATAACATATGTGCCATCAGTTCACCATACTGCTCTAGGGGACAGGGAGGAGGATGCTGTATACCCCTCTACATTGTGTGTGTCTGTACCTGCTGTGATGTAGGCTTTTCCTGGCCCTCCTTTGGCCAGGCCATTCTGGAGTTCTTTCTGGGTGACTTGTCCTTCCTACTGTAATCAAAACAGGGTTGTTCCCTCTGTTTGGTGTTCCAGAATCAAGAGAGTTCTGAAGAGAGTCACAAATGAACACCTGAATCTCTGCCTGGGGTTCTAAGGAGACTGCCCACACTGCATCTCCCACCAGCTCACCTCCAGTCAGTTAGGCTGTTCAAGGATTGAGCCCAAGGAGTCAAGATGGAAACAGCTATGGCAGCAGGAACATCTGAGGGGAAAATACCAGTAAGTGTTATCTACATCCGGTCTCCTCATGTTCCCACACCCCATCTTTCCATTCCAGTTCCCCTTTGCCCTTTCTGTGAGATCTGGGACCTCTCACGACCCCCTTCCAGTGTCTCTCAGTCCCTTCTGGAATCCATCCTACTATGGCTTTTTCTACCACTCCTCTTTCCATGTCTTCTCTAACTAACATCAATTAGTAGAGGCTTCAGACCTTACAAAATTGGGTTCTGGGTGTTACACAAGAATTTTCCTGGAAAAAAAAAATCCCAGAATCGGGAGCTTCTAGGGACCAAAGCAAGGGGAGACCCCAGCCCTCTACCCACCTGGTGCCCATCACATCCACCTATTCATCCACATACCCCATGAACATGCTTTCAGCCTCCAGCGAGAAGACCTGGTGACCTACAGCAACTGCTCACCCTCTACTTGTACACTCTAACAATGGAGGAGCTAAAGGAGTTGCTGTTTCAGCTCCCCAAGGAAATACAGCCTGGGATCTCTTCTCCTGCAAAACTAGCTCAAGCACAGATCAGTGCACCAGAGCTGGCCTCATGCTTGGTGGCTTTTTATGGGGAGAAGCAGGCCTGCGAACTGGTCATCAAACCCAACACCCCAATGGGTCAGAGAAATTTACAGACAAAGATCCAGAGACAAGGATTCATGGACATATGTAAGTAGATCAAAGCATTCCATGTGGAACCCATCACTACCACTAAACCACCCTGCCCAACCAGCTCTTCTTCTAAGTGGTAGTAAAGTAAGTGGTGGTAGAAGTAAGACCCAAATCTCATGCTAGGGTAGATTTGGGGAGCTTTCTGGACCCCAAAACTCCACATCTCTTCCCCTGGAATATATCCTCAGGTCCCCCAGATGTGATCCTTATAATACCTGGGAAGGACGATTATCAAGGAGGAAAGAGGTGAGAGGAGAGGCGGCATGCTTCAGGGCACTGGCAGGAACAAGCATGGTGGTCAAGCTCTTGAAGAACAACTGTCAGAGGTTGTAGTGATGACCATGGACCTGGGAGATGGGAAGAGTCCTGGCCCTACTACCTTGTGCAAGTCACTTTATCACTTACTTCATCTCATAAGTTGGAGAGTAAGAGCCTGACTCTTTGGAATGAGTGAAAGTGAATAGGGAAGAAGAGGTTCAACTTTTAGCAGAAAGTTTTATACAGTAAATGCACAGTAGATGTGTGCTATTGCTGCTGCAGCTGCTGCTGCTGATCTGCCATTATTATTCCTGTCTGTAACTCTGGGAGGCAGAAGTTCCTTGTCCCAGGCTGCTGAAGAGGTGAGGATTAGAAAGGAATACTAATTTACAAGGACACAGTACACAACCAGAACAGTTACACAAAGTTCCTGGATGCCAGATTAAGACCTTTCACCTGGTAGCATCTATAAAAGCATTGTGCTCTGCAGAGTACCCTAGAGGAATCTGTGTAAGGCTCAGTGGAGTCACAATTACTCTTCATCTCTCTCTGCTGAGACAGGACACCTAACAAATATCAAGAAGCCATACTTATTCCTTGGCTTCTGCTCCTTCTCTCTGTGCAGACCTGACATCTCTGTATCATTACCATAGCAACTCTTCTTTATTCACTGAATCCACAGCACTCCTGACATGGCACCCTCCAAATGTTTTGTTTCCACAGCAAAGGTTCATGGATCAGAGAAACACTTTCCAACGCAGCTGTCTGAGGGATCTGTACACAGAAGGAAAGGTAAGCCTTGCTGATTTGGGCCAGGAGCCCTGGTTGGGCTGTGATTTGGCCCCTGAGTCCCCATAGGTAATAAGTATGTACCTTCAAGAGACCTGGGGTGAAGGACCGCAAAGGAGGATGGAGATGTGAGGAGGTGGTGAGTGTAACAGGGCTACACAAGGTTTTTCAGGGACTTTCTTGTGCTGAGACTGCTCCCCTGTCCATTTCACAGTTGGAGAAACAGAACCATTGAGGGTTCAGCAGTGAGGCTCACACAATTAAAGTAGGGCTCAAGTTTTATTTTGTGGTCATTCATGATCCTGCAAGTCAGGTTGGTCCCGAAGCTCCAAAGAGGATTCAGTTCTGCAGATAGAATCCAAGAAGAGGCTAGGCTCATTCCTCGGCCCCAGACAATTCCCTGTCTGTTTTCTCCCATTTTGGTCTCCTAAGTCAGTAAGTCCCAGACACCAAATCTTAGCTCCACCTCAGTCTGTTCCTCTTCTCATACATCTCCAAAGTGGCCACATATTCTGAGTACAGATGGTTATGGAGAAAAGTTCACTTGTTTGAACTCACTAAGCACTTAAAGGCTAAATCTGGGCTAAGATCTAAGAGACTTCCTGCTTGTGAAAGGGATTTTCTACTCTATGCTGCCACTGCTTTGTGACAGCCCCACCTCCTCTCCCTTCCTTCTCTGTAGAATTTCACTCCTACGCCCATGGTAGAAACAGGCTCCAACTCCACTTCCTTCCTGCTTCCTCTGATATCACCCCCTTGAGGCCCCATGTGGAATAAGGCACTCCACCCTTCTGTATCTCACTGTTCTTAACAGAATTTTCCTCCTACCTGCATTGCACTCTTACCACTTGCCACTCACAGTATAGAATTTGAATTTCTACAAGCGGCGCATGAAACATATACCTGCATAAAAGTCTGAATAGTCTCCTGAAGATGTAGCAAGAAAGGTTACATTGCTCACACCTCTTCTCATATACCTCCTTTTTAAGCCCCCATCAGCATTCTTTTCTACTGCCTCTTCCCTCTGCAGTAACCAACCTCATCAGATTTTCCTTTCTCTATAACATGGAGCAATTCCCCTCTGCTCCCACTTTGCATGGTCAGTTTTAGAGCCTAAGAAAATTGTGCCTGGTGGTAAATATGAGCCACCTTCAATCAAATCGCATGTGAAATTCAAGTGTTTCTTAAAACAGAGAGTACAATCCCTCACTAAGTGGTTTATCAAAATTTTTCTATCTAATGCACTCTGTACTCCCTCCAAGAAGTTCAGACCAGCTGCTAAGAAATAAAATTCTTTTTAAAATGATATTAACATCTATCTAATAGGAATCAAGAAAGTAAGAAAAACTTTAAGTGTACTTGACTGAAGAGGATTTAAATATGTGTATGACCACAGACCCATAAAAACTGGGAGGTTTGGAAAACGTGATATAAACATTTTGGCACCTGAGACAGACAGGGCCTGAGAAGGGCAGGCCTTGACTGTGACCCTGGGTAACCATCCTGAGAGTCTTAGAAAATGTTCACATTCGCCAAGGATTTAGCTCAGTGGTTCTGGCACCTGTCTTTCAAACTCAAGGAGCCAAGTTTGATCCTCAGCAACCACATATAATACTGGGTGTGGAGACTCACGCCCAGCAACGATCAGCACCACATACCACAGTGTGGGGAGTGGTGGCTCACGCCTGTAATCCCAGCACTCGGGAGGCACAGGCAGGAGGATTGCTGTGATGTGAGTTTGAGGCTGAGCTCAGGGCCAGCCTGAACTACAAAGCGAGACCTTGTTTCAAAAAACCTAATTAAATAAAAGAAAATGTTCATATTGTCAGAAACATCCTTACCAAGGACAATAAAAAACATACATAAACATGATTATTTTATAAGAGAGGTCTCTGATTCCACAGTCTCACAAAGGCTAACACTGTCAATTGAACTCACACTCCAAACCTACCTATACATGTGCAAGTAGAATGGGTAGAAACAAAAAACTATGGGTATAGCCCTGCACCCCAGAGCCTGGGAATATCTGGGCCTCAGCATCTCTAGTGAATTTCTTGCATCATCTCTTAAACTCACCTAAGGAGAGACGTGAGAGGCATTCAAGATTTGCAGAGGAAAATATGAAGAGGGATATTTTACAATTCCTCCAGCTGAAATCTGACATAGGCACCCTGGCTCTTACCGTTCACCAGCCATCTTCTTATCTGTCATGGACTCATTCTCTAACAAGCAAACTCTGAGATGAGCATGTGCAGTTTATTATAGAAGAGATTTCTGGATGCCCTATTAGTTGGGAAGACAAGAGAGGCAAAGATAGAGAAACTTATCAAAGGGATATTATGGAGCAGTTTACATTTGTAAAATATTATCTTAACCTGTTTTAAACTTGTATAACAGAATAATTGAGACTGAGTAATGGTGAAAGAAGAGATTTTTATCTAGATGCTGGAAAGTTAAAGCACAATACATCTGCTTAATTTTGGGTGAAGACTTTGTGCTACTCCACATATGATAAAAAAATAAAGGAAAGCAGAAGTCCCCAGAAAAGAAGAAAGTGGCTTCAATGTCTATCGTAGCTTCACCATTCCTTAATGCTAGTGGCCCGCCAATAAACTTAAATCCATTCATGAAGAATATACTCTCATGATGCAAAATGCCTTTCAGTAAGCCCTGCCTCCTAACACAGGCACCAGTGGAAACCAAATTTCAACACACTTTCTGGAGAAATGATGTACAAGCAATCCATAGCAACAGCAGAGGGTGGATGCTCATGGGAATGTCTGGGCATGAGGCTGAGGGCCCTGGGCTCTTCCCTGTGGAGATCTCCTCCTGGGTCATAAATCCCAACATTTCTGATCCACCTCACCTTCCTGCCACAGAGTCCGTCAGACCAACAACCACAGGAACTTAGAGAAGGACACTTTTGGCAAGTCCCGCAGTGACAGTGGCTGAGGAAATGCTGTGAGCTCCTAGAATCATCTTCTCCACCCTCAGTTTTCTTCAAGCCAAGGGCCTCCTGCAGAGGCAGATCACAAGCTCTGAGGTTCAGATGAGAAAACAGGTTCGATGGTGCAAATGCTCCTGACCATGGATTTAAGGAGTCCAAAGAGCTGTCTCTGTTTACTCTTTATTCCCTCTCCTTAGAGCAGTGACATCCTTATTAAGGCTGCTGGTAACCCCTTGATAAATTTATTCATTCAGAGAATGTGATTTGGGCAACTGAGAACTTGAACTAGCATCTATTTCAAAGCTCATGTCTTGTCCACTATGCTGGACTGAAAATACCCAGGACTACAGCCAGAGCTATCTCAATTGGATTTAGAGCCAAAGTTCTTACAGTTACTGAATGAATGAGTGAGTGAATGAATGAATGATAGGAGCCTTTATTTTACAACTTAAAGTTCCATTTCTCTGTTACTTAGGAAATGAAGAAAATTACTGGGATGAGATGGAAAAGAAGCCCTGGCCGAGACAGTCCTGGAAAACTAAATATTTTCATGAAAAATTCACACAGCTGCTACTGGTGAATACCTCTCACATAAGACACAAAAAACACCTAGTCACGGAAAGCTGGAATCATGACTCAGTGGTGGAACAAGAAGATTTGATTGAGATCCAGGACTTATTTGGATCAAGCCCCAGTACCCAGGAAGAACCTCACATAGTCATAGTGTATGGAGCTGTGGGAATTGGGAAATCAACACTGGCCAGGCAGGTGAGGGGGGCCTGGGAGGAAGGCCGACTCTTCAGAGACCGCTTCCAGTATGTCTTCTACTTCAACTGCAGAGAACTGGCCCAGATAAAGAGTCTGGATGAGCTGATTGCCACCGATTGGGATGCCACTCGAGTTCCCCCTGCAGATATCCTGTCTTCTCCAGAACAAGTGCTCTTCATCCTGGATGGTGTGGATCAGTCAACACTGACCCTAGAGGATCTCGATTCCAACCAACCTCAATACAGGATATATTCACATCCAGCACCTGAAGTACTGGGCCACTTACTAGGAGAAGATTTACTTTTCCAGGCTTCCTTTCTGATCACAACTAGGACCACACCTCAACAAAACCTTCTTCATTTTTCAAAGAAGCCACGTTGGGTAGAAGTCCTAGGATTCTCTGAGTCTGGAAGGGAAGAATATTTCAAGAACTATTTCAAAGATGAAACCCAGTCAACTAAAGCCCTTAGTTTGGTTAAACCAAACCCATTGCTCTTGAACCTGTGTCTTGTGCCCTGGGTGTGCTGGCTGGTCTGCACTTGCCTGAAGCACCAGATGGATCAGGGGAAAGAACACATACTAATGGCTCAGACTGTCACAACCCTCTTTCTCCACTACCTTTCCTGTGCGATCTCATCTCCACTACAAAGAATCCAGTCTAAGAACATGTGTTTTCTTGCTTTTGAAGGCATCTGGCAAAAAAAGTCACTTTTCAGGGCCAGTGATCAGAGGAAGCATGGGATAGAAAGGGACATCACTGTCACCTTCTTGAAGATGGGCATTCTTGAAGAGCACAGTGGCATTCTGAGCTTCTCTCACCAATGTTTCCAAGAATTCTTTGCAGCTATGGCCTGCTTCTTGGTAAATGCAAAGCATACAAATAAATATAATTTCAGTCTCAGCTGGATGATAAATTTGCTAACAGTGCATGTATGCCATGATCTTCTCAGGACACCAATCTTGTGTTTCCTGTGTGGCCTTTTAAGTGATCAGGGTGCTAGTGAGATGGGAAAGATCCTGGCCCATCCGGTGTCTACTGAAAAGAGATGGGAGATGCTACAGTGCGTCAAGGAGGAGACCCTACTTTGGACACAACACTCTGTGAATTCCCTCTACTGTTTGTACGAGACTCAAGATGAGGAGCTCCTGAAGCAGGAAATGGCCCATTTCAAGGAGACAAGGGTGCATATCCGCACAGATGTGGAACTCATGCTGGTCACTTTCTGTGTTAAATTCTGCAGTCACGTGAAGTGGCTTCAACTGAATCAGAGTGACCTGCAGAAACCAGAACGGAGTTGCCCTGGGATAGCTGTGTGAGTATCCTGTCTTCACTTTGCTCTGCACTCCTCTGTTGCTCCCATGAACCCACATGCCCTGGACACAGAAGCATGCTCACTCATGCTGGTTCTAGGAATGAAGGCTGGGAGTCACCTGTGACTGCTGACTGTCCAATCTGACTACCATTCTCTGTCTGCTTTGGGCCTTCTGCATGCCTGACTGTGTGGCAGGGCCCAGCCTTTTCCTACTTCCTCTCCTCCTACCTCTGTGAACACTGCAGGCCTTCTCTGGTGGACACGCTGCCTCCTCCATACTGACCTTCACATTGCCTCCTCCCTCTCCAACAAGAAGCCCTCTGCCTCTTCCTCTCTCCACATGCTTTTTCCCAGAGAAATTCTTCATTCAGCTACCTGAATGAACCCTAATGACAATGAACTGGTCTTGAGATCTTCCTCATTCATCTCAGATTGCATGTGGCTCAGAAGATGGCCCTTATTTTCCTTCAAAAAGAGACATATTTGTGGATCTTTGAAAGTGAATTTTTCTAATATCGGTCCAATCTCAGTTCACTGTGAAGTTCCATGTCCAAGCTTTCTGCTTACATGACAACACTGATCATTCACTATAATTGTAAGTCTTCTTCCCTTTTAATATATTCCATTCCATAAATATTCATTTGGCACTGACTTGGGCAGGAGACGTGGCTCAGTGGTAGAGCCACTTTCTAGCATGTGCTTTCTAGCATGTGCAAGGACCTGAGCTCAACTCCTAGAATAGAAAAATAAGGGTGTGCCAGATTCTGCAGTCATACCACACACACACACACACACTGCAGTCTGTGGCTTAAGGAACTCCAGACTTAGAGAATACACAAATACCCACCCAACAGTTACAACAGATTGACATTTTTGGTAAAGCAGGTATGGACAAATTAACACAGATATGGCCCAATGAAGGGAATGATTACCTAAGTGAATAAGAAAAAAATTTGTAAAGAAAGCAATATTTCAGTCATTTAGTCTAGATTTTCAGATTTTTTAAGTATTACTTATCATAAAACTTACATTACTCATAAGAAAATAAGGCTACACAGATTTTTAAATGATGAAAATTAGTATCAATCAGAATCTTATTACTCATAAAAAGCCATCTTTATGAATTGAAGTATAGCTTTCTAGTCTTCTTATATGTAGTTTTGTATGGCAAAATTAAACCATACTACACAGGATATTTTATGGTCAATATTATTTTTTAATATATCAAGGTCATCTTATCTTATTATTAAGAAATTTAATGCAATACCAATATCAAGTCATATAGTATTTCCTAGGGGGGAAACATGGCCTCTCAAGGATGGTTTCATGTTTTCTTTGACCATTTCTCTGTTCCTGGCACGTTAGATTGTTTCTACCTGTGTCTAGGTATTCCTGGCTATGTGTATGACATTGGTCTTGAAGGACACAGATGGAGGTGTTGTTAAGCAATAGTGGCCTGGGTCTGTAGAGACCAAATGAGAGAAGAGTTGGAGAAAAGAAGACACCAGGGTAGAGCAAGAGTTTGGAATTCATGGAAGCAGATGGAGTCCAAAGAAGCCAGTCTTCAATCTGTGAAAAATCTGAGGCTTCTGCTGAAAGTGGGGACAGGATGGAGAGGCCCTGAGCCAGCCAGCCAGGCAGGGATTTCAGGACAGAGGTTACTGTACACAAGCAAAAAAAGGGAAGGAAGACATGGTGAAGTCTGGGGGATGCTGAGGAGAGAT
>PVIR01028214.1:0-22158 GCA_004026965.1 Petromus typicus
TACATATCGCATCTTTTCTCTGGTATGAGAAAATGAAGATGTAAATGAGTCCTAGCATTGTATGTTATATATTGTGAAATAGAAAATGCTCAATGTAAAATAAGGTGAAAGGGGACAATGTTGAGATTGTAACAAAAATTAAGGAAACAAATTTTATATATATGGGGGGGTGGTAGGGTGGGTGGGGCTATGGGAAAAATGAGAATTAAGTTGTGTCTTATACTGGTACAAATCCCCATTATGGAGTGCAAGCATGATGTGTATATTTGATGTACCAATAAAGATAATTTAAAAAAAAAAGATAGATCCACCACTCTAACATACAGATTTGAATAAAACATGTATAATGGCTCAAAAAAAAATAGCAGTGCTTTTTTCATTATAATCAGAGAGCCCTTCTGAAAGCATGGAAAGGCACCTTTTCTCAGCTCTCAGTTTCTCTTTTAATCACATCATGTCACCCTTTGATTCAATTAGTTTCTGATTAGAGGGCATTTGGTATATACTACAGAATCAGAGAGAGATGAATGAGAATATAAGTTCCCATTATAATATTCTGAAGGTTTTCCCTTTTACCTACTGGCCCTCCATGTAACACTTATACCTTTCCTGACTTCTAAAACACTGTGTTATTGGGAGGGAGGCTTGGTTATTTACTCACATAGTATTCTGTTTATTTTCAATCCTATTTATAGATTTTTAGAATTATACAATTTTTGACTCTATAACGCTCTGAATCCCTTTTCCAATTCTATATCTTCATTCATCCAAACAAAGCAAAGCAACAGAACTGATGTGGAGTGGAAACAAAGCCCAGCATCCTACTATTATTAAAGAATATCACAGATGACACTCCATGATATGCCATGAGTGGAGGTTTGCAAAACACTTTAAAGATCGTGTCACAAAATTACCCACAGACATGCCTTCCTTCTAGCTTTCTCTCTGCAGAATTCCCTTCTTAATTTGCCAAGCATAACCTATGGAGGTAACATATTCTGCTCTCTCCCCACCCTGTTATCCCCTGATGCATTCTTACTCTTAATCGGATGCAATCCTATTTATCCAGTGCTCCTTCTCAATGGTACCTCTGTGTGTTCATGTGTGTGTGTGTGTGTGTGTGTACACGCGCATGTGCACATGTACATTTTTGTGTGCCTTTGTGAAAAATAGGTTCAGAACAGGGAAAATATAAAAAAAGAAAATGAACTTGCCAATAGGCAAGACTCTCACCTGGAAAAAAAAAGAAAGAAAAACGCAGCTGCCTTGGGAACTGATGAGCTGAGAGTAACAAGCAACAATCCATTGACACTGGTTTCCTCACTTTTGTAAGTACATTACATTCCTGTCATCCCAATAATTTTCCTGCTGAGAAGAGCTACTTTCTTTGACCCTAATCCAACTTACTGACTGTTCTTCCCCTCATCTGGACAGTACCTTCTCAGCCTCTTAATCGTTAATAAAACCACTTTTCAAAAAATTTCAAACCAGAATGTGCATTTGTATTTGCATTAGTCATTGCTATTAACAAGCAGTTACTTTGCTTTCAGCACAAATTTCTTTGTGAGTGTTTACTACCAGTGTAACCCAATCTTGAGAAGTCGCAGGCTGTTGGAAACCCAGTAATTCATGTTGACAAAAATGGATCCTGACATTCAGCTTTCCTTAAGGAGGAAAAAATTCTGTCTGACTTCTTCAACCACATTGTATTTTGACTGAATTTTTTGGCGTGGGGAGATAACACAGAGAGATATTTCATATGCCATTTAAATGGCACGAGGACTTGGAAGCAGCTTAACAAATAATGCACAGACCTCAGTGTCAAAGTCCCTCTAAACATTCAGAAATGTTTCTTGTAGATAATGAAATTCTACTTCTGTCTTCACTTCTTTTACTTTTAATGTATTTTCCAATGAATATGATAAATACAAATTTAGAGTATTATAATTACTTTATTCTTATCCTACCAAATAACATATTCATATGAACAGTTAAAATAATTTTTGGAGAAAAATATTTTCCACTGAAAAGACACATTGTCTTTCCTGTTTTCCTTTGTTTAAGAGTAAGAGGGAAGTGGTATGTATTTTTATACAAGAAAATATATTCCAAAAATTATTTTCGTGTCGGCCCACCTGGTAACTCTGCTCTAAACCAAGACAAAAGTGTGTTGAAACCAACTCATTTGCACCCTTGTTATTCTGGTTAGTGCCCGGGGAACAGTTTAGAGATGGCACTGGAATAATGCCTGGCGTTGGTCAGCACACTAATGGTTTGTGAAGAAAAATACAGAAATTATGGGAGAAGGGATTTAAACCATAAGACAGCAGGGAGTCTAATCCAATGAAGTCACCATTAGCTTTTATCTTACCTTCACAGTCGTGTAATTACTGCTTTCTTGTATATGGATTAAAATGCCATTCTCACTTCTTGTCCTGAATTTTATTTCCAGGCTGTTCACACCGAAAGGCTCCAACATCGCACCTCGCATGCTCTGTCTTAACAGATACTCCCGCTTCTCATTCTGGCTCATGTGATAATCCAGGCGTCCTCTGCCTTCCAGCGACAGGGCAGTGTCTGGTGTGATAGCTGCAAGGAGGTGAACAAAGCAAAAACTAGAAGCTGCCACTAGGAATGTCTTAGAGCATTTCTTAGAGTCACAAAAAATTCTGTATAAAAATGACAAGGAAAATATTAAGATTATGGAATCCATATTCCCTAATCCTACTCTGGCACAAAATTTACCACTTTTGAATTAATACATGAATTTATTTCAAATGCTTAAATCTATTTCAGAACCATGAAATATAAAACATTTTATGATGGTCATTAATCATTTGGGAAATATTCCACAAAAATATTTGCCACATGATATAAATCATGAATATTTGAAGACATACCACCTGTTGAAAATAAGCACTTCAGAAGTTTGATTGAAATTAATTTCACTTGATTTATAAAATTCATAATTCACTATATTATCATAGAATGACTTCTAATAATTAGTCTTTGGAGTCTTATTTTTTAATGCTTAAAACTAGGGCAAAATATATACACCTACATATTTGCATTTGCATTTAAATATATTGTTCATAATCATCTGAACAACCAGTTATGTATGATCATAACTTATGGTCACCTATACAATGTTTATGGAACTCTTAGGTATAGTAAAGAACAATATAGTTAAAAAGCTGTTTTTAAAAGTGAGAAAAAATCTTAACATGGAATAGTATAAACTTAAAAGATAAGTGTCATAGAATATGATTTATTTTTAATTTAAGAATATTTCTCAGGGGCTGGAGATTTGTCTCAATGGTTCCGGTACCTGTCTTGCAACTGCAAGGGCCCGGGTTTGATCCCCGACCTACTTTTACCCTACACATTTATTCTTTCTCATAATAGAATCAAATTGCTCTTTAAAAAGTAGTCAGATACCTGAAGTTAGATTAAGTCATAATTATTCACAAGAAAATAATGTAATTGTTATAAGAGGTCCTATTAGAGGGAGTTTGTGGACTATATGGATTGAAATTAGAGAGAACCATTTCTAATGATGGATTGAACATCATTAAAATCTTATTAATGAGAAAATGAGGCTTAGAAAACAGCTAACAAATGAAAAGATTTAAAAAATAATACTCAAAACCTATTCCAGTTCATTACAAATTAAAAGTATCTTTAAGACATTATATCCCCTTGCATGATATTTTTAGCTCATTACTCATTCTATGGTTTAATGTGTATATATTTCTACCATATGTAAAAAAATTAACCACACAAATATGCCAGAAAGGTAGTTGATAAGAAATGACAGCCTGACTATAGTTCCATTTGTGGCATATTTTCTTTCAACATTTAGAATGAAGCCCTAGTTTTAAAAAAATCTGTTACATATAAAATCAGTTACATATATAAGTACATATATTTACACTTTCACTGTTGTTATAACTTCCAGTGGAAGGTGAAATGGTACACATACATTTTTCACAGTACTTTCCGGTGAGTCCTTCTTTGCAGTGACACTGCTGCCATGACCAGAAGTCCGTACATGTTCCCCCGTGCTGGCAGGGGGTGCGAGTACAAGCGCCTTCCAGTCTAGGGCATCTGCAATAAAGTCACAAAAAGGGATATGAAGCACAAACAGGACAGAAACAGACATAAACTTTTATTAACTTGTTTTATTTCAGAGATTCAGTTTTCTGAAGCTCAAATTACAACAACATTCAGAGCAACTAATGAAACTAGAAGTTGGGTAAAACACTGTCAGCCTCAGAGGAAAACCAAAGACTAAACAAAAATAACACCTTAGCAAAAGTGGCAAAGGGGTGACAGCTTCTTTCTTAAATTAATTCTTATTCAAACAATATACTCAATCAAACAAAACCTTTGTTTAATGTAACACAGATGCCGTATATTTATTTCACTACACAGACTCATGGAACTGAAGTTTATCAAATGCCTACTCATATGCCAAGTACTGTTTTGAGTGTAGAGAAAAAGTGATGAAAGAAAAATCTATGCATTTGTGGAGTATTATACTGTCTTGTGGGAGAAACAGTAAAGAAAAGCCTGAGTATGTAGTGTGTTAAAAGAACAAAGCTCTGTGGGAAAATTAAGAGTGTACAAAAGCTCTGAAAGTTTTCTTATCTCCAGAGTAGACACGAAGGGAGGATTCATCTCTATGGAGACCTAAAGTTGGAGAGTAATGTATGGTAATGAGAATGCTTGAGCAGAGGAAAAGTCAATGAGGAAGTGTAGGCAGAAGGGAAGACCTCCATGCTTGAGGTGCACAATGAGTAAAACGAACAAGTGGATGCGGTCCAGAAATTGGGAGAGAGGCCAGATTAGGAAACCGTTGTTAGTCAGAGCAGGGACTTTGGTTCCTCTCTCAGCAGATGGGAAGCTATTGCAACATTTCAAGCAGAGAAAGGACAACAACTGACTTGTGTTTCAAAAATGTCATTTCATCTGCTGCTGGATTGACTGTGACATATGACAGAGAGAGAGGAGTCAAAGATCAGCATACAATATTTTTTTTCAGCAGTTTCTCACCTATAAGATGTTCACAATATATTTTAAAAAACAAAAAAGTTTAATACTTAAAAATATATTTGTGTGAACATGGAGAATGATGTAAAAGAGTATGCTAAACTATTAACAATAGTTAGCAATTGTAACCCTGTATTTTTCTGTACTCTTCTAACAGTAATAATAATGAACTCATATTACTTTGAAACATAACAACAATATATCAAAAAATAAAGGCATATGACTGAGTATATTAAAGTGCTAACATAACTGTAAGAAAGTAACATGTTTTTGTGTTTCTAATTTTATTTGTAGCCATTTCACCCAAAAATTATGAAAAAGGATTTTTGTGAGAATATATTCACCATAGTAGTATTAGATTTGTTTGTTTTGCTTTTTTTCGTGGGGAGGGTGGACAGGATCTTGCTTTGTAGTTCAGGTTGATTCTAAACTCACTCAGGCCCAGGATAGGCTTGAACTCACAGAAACCCTGCTTTCTCTGCCTCTCAAGTGCTGGAATTACAGACATGAGGCACTGTACCCCACCAATACTGTTAGTATTTTAGTAAAATTAGGAAGAACTACAGAACACAACAGTTACAATAAAAACAAACTAGCTGGTCATGAACACGATAATAACCAAAGGATATTTATTTCTGAGTAATTAGAGTATAGTTTCTAAAATATATTTTCTGAATGTTCCCTTCTTTATAATGAAAAAGAGGAGCTGGGGATTTACCTCAGAGGCTCTGGCACTTGCCTTGCAAATGGAAGAGGCCAGGTTGATCCCTGTAACCACATACAAAAATGCCAGGCTTGGAGATTCACACTCACCAGCAATCAGAACCACATACCACATTGTTAGGCATGGTCACTCATGCTAGTAATCCCAGCTCTCAGGAGGCAGAAGCAGGTGGATTGCTGTGAGTTCAAGGCTGAGCTCCTGGCCAGCCTGAACTACAAAGAAAAAAAAAAAAAAAAAAAGAAAAAAGCAAGACCCTGTCTCAAAAAATAAATAAAAATCATAAATATAATGAAAAAGTAATTTTCAATATTAAATCTATGATTTTAATAATTCTTAGGTCCTAAGTCATTGCATGAAAACTAATTAATAAATAAGAAAAAAAGCCTTACAGTTTGAAATTAATTTAGATATGACCTATTATCAAGATTTTGTATCAAGATTTTCCTAATACATGTCTATAGTTAAAGCAATGTAATATCAAATAGTTACAGTATACATGATCACTAATATTTACTTATCAAAATGTGCTAAATTCCTCTCTATATAATGATTTGCCTATTCAATATATTTAATCTTCCTTGTATCTCTGAACCTAAGGTAAAATAAAGCATGTAATCATATATATTTTTTAACTCCAGAAAATAAAAATAATATTCCAAACATGTATCATATTTCATGCCAAATACAATTTCTCACATATGAATGTAGTTTTAAAATATAAAATATTTGGTACTTTTCAGGGTTTTGGTAAAGTAAATGTATATTTGGATGATCAATTAACATAACGTATATGGAACTTAGAATTTTTCTTTAAAATGTCAGAAGTAACATGTCCATACTGGTCTAGGATGCCCTGTGATGCCAGAGCTTGGCTGGGTTCCAGAGGCCTGCCATTGACGGCAAACTCCATCACGCAGCCGACGAAGTCATGACTCTCCACGTGTCCTCTCCGCTGAAGGACTGGTTCCAGCGATCTGATACCTCCAACCGTGACTCTGTTTGGTTGAACATCAAGAGTCCTAAATGAAAAAGAAAAGAGAGGAATATGAGTGCCAACACCTTCGATTTCAGCACAGTTTCAGTTTTAGAAAGATCGAATGTAGAGGCTGAAGAATGTAGCTTAGAGATAGCACACTTTCCTGTTCTGCACAAAGCTTTCAGTTTGATCCTTCAAACAAAAAAGAAATTAAATGGAATATTTCTTGCATTTATTATGGTGCTTGGTAAATTTCAGTGAAAACTATCACAGGTAGACACCTGTTCTCTAAATGGATACATATAGGATTGTTTGATTTTTCTGGTATGAAAAATATGAAACTTACTGTTATGGTTTATCTTTACATGTTTCCCCAAAGCCTCATGTGTTCACAGATGGAACTTTTGGAAGATGTTTGGGCCACAAGCGTGTGACAGTCACCAGTGGTTTAGATGAGTGATAAGTTTATAGGTAAATGTGATGTTGAGATGTGAAGCCTGGTAGAGAAGGGGGGGTCATTGGACCTGTGGCCCCAAAGGACCTATCTCTTCATTCCTCCTTTGATCTCTTTCTTTGACTCCCGTCTGGCCATCACAAGCTGCTCCTTTTCTGGGATGCCCTTCTGCATACCACACTGCCTTAAAGCCAGCCAATTGTAGACTAAAACTTCCACAAATGTGAGCCAAAATAAACCTTTCTGGCTTGAATTTGTGAGTGTCATTTACTGTGTGTGAGAAACAAGAAGGCAAATAAGACCCAAAAATTAGATCTTCGGCGAGCTAAATTTGGTGTATAAAATAATTCTGAGTCAGCAGAGGGTACATACTGTCACCCAGAAGTCAAAACGCAAAGTAGTGGAAACACTAATATTTACGTAACATTGCCTTGTTCTTTGTCCCCAGACCTAAGGTATGCCAGCATGTTGATAATAAAATGGATGATATGTTGGTTATCTGTTTGTTACTTTCTTACTAAAATTGTTTGTGTGTTTGATAGGATAATGCTATTTTGAAATTCAAGTGTTGCTGAAAACATGTTAACTTTCATCCAAATTTTTAGAAAATATATTTACACTTCTTTAAAAATTTCGGACACATGCAATGGGTTAATATTTCAAAAATATTGCTACATTGAGCTTTATTTTCTTTAGTTTGTTCAGCTCTATGATTTATGTCTTTATAACACAATCTTGTATTTACCAATTAGTAACCATAGGACTTCTATAGTATAAAAATCCTTACAAAGGGTCTGGGATTTAGCTCAGTGGTTCAGGAACCTGCTTTAGTAGCATAAGGCCTGGAGTTCGATCCCCAGTAACCACATACAACAGGCATGGTAGTTCATGCCTTTAATCTCAGCACTTGGGAGGCAGAGGCTGAAAGATTGCTGTGAATTCAAGGCTGAGTTCAGGGCCAGCCTGAACTACAGTAAGAGCAAGACCCTATCTCAAAAAAAAAAAAAAAATCCTTTTAGGAAAGTAAATACAATTTTATGTAATATGTGTAATAATATAATTATTTTAAAATATATGCTCTTATGGTTAATATCCAGATGTCATCCAGGAGCCTCATCCATGCAAAGTGGGGTCTTTTGCAACACAATGAGATTAGAGGGTGAATGTCTATTCAAAAGTGGGTCCTGTCGACACAGAGGGTCGGGGCCTGTGGGGCACAGCCTGGAAGGCTTTACATCCCTTCCCTGCTCCTCCCCTTGCTCTTTCTGCATCCTGCTCTCCATGTCCTGCCTCCATGTCTTCCTGCCTTCCACCCTGCTGGCAAGGCAAGGACCAAAATGTCTGCAAACTGCGAGCCAAGGTAAAGCCCCCCTTGGTCATGTTGCAGGTGCCTGGCGTTTTGTCTCAGAGATGAGCAAGATGGCTAAATACATGTACTTTTAAAATGTCCATTCATAATAAAGAGCAAGTTAATAATTTTCCTTACCAGTCATCAGAAATTGCTACATTACTGACGGTGCAGTATCCTGGTTCTTGGTTCTCAGAACAGGAGTCCACAGTCAAGGAAGCCGCCTGTACAGAAAGAGAAGGGGACATTCACTGTGGGCTCCACATCCCCAGTGAGCCTTTCCTGCCAACGCTACACTAGACTCATCTCTAGGAGGATGAAATTTTAAAATCTTGACAGTGTTTTGATTTAATGCACTTTAATACATAGCAAATTCTATCAAATCACACTATCAATGGGTACACATATTTTCAATACTTCTTAACCTGAAACTGTGGTTGTCATTACATACATGAGATGGAAAGATACTTTGAAAAATATCTGGATCTCAAATTTTATAGGTGAGAGAACAAAACAGTCACTGATCATCCAAAGAATGTCACCTGGTAGTTCTGGAGCAAGTTTTGGAGATAATAAATTTAAGAAATATGTTTATTCTACTATTCAGCTCTTTTATCAAATAAAAAGGCACCCAAATTTTCATCATAAAATGTTTTTATCTACCAATAATTGAGCTATATTTGTGAAACTATTATGAAAGTACAGTATAAATATTATTATAGCAATGTATGAAAATATTAGTCCTTGTATTGAATTCATTTTGAGATACAGTAAAAAAGAATTGGGCAAGTGTTCTCTTTATGTTAAACATTATTATGTTTATGTAAAATATTACAATCTAGTGCTGGGGATTTAGCTCAGTGGTTCTAGTACCTGTCTTGCAAGGGCAAGGGCCTGGGTTCAATCCCCAGTAACCACACATAATACTGGGTGTGGAGACTCACGCCCAGCAGCAATCAGTACCACATATCACAGTGCCGGGTGTGGTGGCTCACGCCTGTAATCCCAGCACTTGGGAGGCAGAGGCAGGAGGATTGCTGTGATGTGAGTTTGAGGCTGAGTTCAGGGCCAGCCTGAACTACAAAAGTGAAACCCTGTCTAAAAAAATAAAAAATAAAAAGAGCAACATAGTTGACATGAACAAAAAAATATAAGCTTGTTGAAGTTCATAACAAATCAAATAATGAATAAGTATAATTGAATTAAATTTGTACTCTAATTCATACAGTGCTTGAAGGACTCATTTGGTGTTTATACATCAACAGAAATGGGTTATTGTGAGATGAGGGACTTACCATTCCTGCTCTCCGGGCAATTACAGTGTGAAACTGACCATCAGACACTTTCTTCATGGTAGTCAGCTTGTATGTCCCACTGCCCAAATTGTAAGAGAACCTTAATCTTTCTTCAGCAATCTCCAGGGCCAGAAACTCAGCCCGTTCCCCTGTCTGGTTGTCATAGTTGTACAGCAGCAGAGCGTGGCTTTTGATGGTCGCAAACTTAACGTAAATATAGTTGTTATTGGGATCCAAGCTGGGAAACTCCATGTAGGATAATTCCTCAAACCCATAACTGTTCAACTCACAGTGCTTCCCAAAGACGCCTGCAGGGGAAAATTGACGCATCCAATCAAGCAAAATATTAAATTATTTTCATAAAAATATTTCAACTTACAAAAATGAATTATGACTTTTACATCTTTTATTACTCCCCAAAGAATAATGTCTAAACAAAAACTGGAACGGAATGAATTGATAGACTTTAAAGTCTGTAACAGAGATGATACATAAAATGGTGTAGTTGAGTTTTTTTCCCCTTTGGGAACTTAAGAGACTTATGCTCCATTTTGAAAAATTAGGGATAGTGAATTATAGTATGACTGGAGAGATTTTCTTTCTGGAAAATATTCAAAATAAGTTTGCCAATCTTTGAAAGGGTTTAGTATTCTGTAATTTTCAACAAAGAAACTCCCTTCATAATATAAAACTATTAAAAACAATTTCAATTCATTTGAAGATGGTAAATGTATTTATGTGGGATTAAAAACATTCAGTATCTATAATCATGATATTTTCAAAGGCCATAAAATTGGGGATGGAATCACTGCTTCCCAGGAAGAAAATAAATGTCTGAATATTTTTATATCTCTTTCTTATTTTATATACCCTTTGAGGAAGATTTATACCAGGTTACATTAAATAACTTTTCATTTTTTTCCCCAAAATTCAACATTCTCATTTGCTTGTGTTGGTTCTTTTTCCAACTTGAAAAATTAGTTTCATTGATGTTACAGAGCTATGCCAAAATTCTTTTCCCACAAATATTAGTAGACTGTGGTAAATGATTGGAAAATTAACCCATGCCAATACATCATGACTCTTATTAACTTTCAAAGGTTTAGTTCCTAAAGTTTGGCTTACTATGTCTTGTAAATGCATTACACTTAGAATAGAGTATTGTTGGGCCAAAAAGAATCAATGCCACTATTTTATAGGGTACTTGAAACTTGCCCAAAGTCAAAGAACTAGAGGGAATACAGACAAAATATTATGCCAGATCTACTAAACAATTATAGTTATTTTGATTGAATTATATTTCATATACAAACATTCTTGACATCAAAATAGTGTAGAAGCTTTGATAAAACCTGGTGTCAGTTATGTTTTTCTGTTTTTTATACCCAGTGATGGTACTCAACAAAAACGAATAGGATATATCGGCATGTATATATTAATTTGATATTTTAAAATTGTATATACTTAACAAATTATTATACTTTAAATGAAGCCAAACAAAAGTAAAAAAGAGGGCTGGGGACTTGGCTCAGTGGTTCCAGCGCCTGTCTTGAAAACGCAAGGACCCGGGTTCAATCCCCGGAAACCACATACAATACTGGGCGTGGAGACTCATACCCACCAGCAATCAGTACCACATACCACAGTGCTGGGTGTGATGGCTCACGCCTGTAATCCCAGCACTCAGGAGGCAGAGGCAGGAGGATTGCTGTGATGTGAGTTTGAGGTTGAGCTCAGGGCCAACCTGAACTACAAAGCGAAACCCTGTCTCAAAAAACAAACAAACAAAAAAAGTACAAAAGAACTATGACTGATTGATGCATATTATATGAAATATACAGTATAAATTTATTTTATATATCTAAATTTATTAAATCGATTATAATAGTATTTTATATAATAATTGTATAAATTCCTATTCTATACAATAAATTTTATTTATATTAATTAGATATTCTATTATATGCAGAGTATTTCTACAAGCAGAAAGAATAATTGTAGAGAATAAACACACATAAATCATACAGATCAAATAGAAAGATTATTGAAATTTTCACAAATTATTTCTTTAGGTTTCTACTGATTACATAATGTAGATTACATAATGTACCATTATACATTAATCTATAAAATTGTAGTTAGAATTTCCATATAAAAGATGCAGAAAGTATGTACTTATTGAAAGGATGATTTATAAATTGATCCTATGCTTTCAAATATTGATTTAGAGATTTTCTTGTCTTTTAAAGGATTCTATTATTGGTCCTATCAAAAAATAATTTCTTGTCTTTTATAAAAATAAAATTCAGTGGTATTTTTAAACTTGTCCTCCAAATAGAATGACATGAAACAAATCTAAAGAATGTTGAGAAGTTTAAAATTACCCTGATTAATGATTATAGATATAAATCCTTTATTAGAGTAAGATATATAATACTTAGTTATAAACTATATACATATATACATACATATGTATTGTGTGCATAGAAAAGCATAACATACTATATGTGTATATACATACAAAACATCCTAATAGTTTTAAAATACAGAAAAATTATATATTTGTACAGGTATAAGGAATGATTGAAGTATATGGTAATTGCTGAAGTTTTTTTAAATGTTAAGATTGTCATTAACCCTCTTCAAATTGCTCCCCTTGGTCTGAACAAACTTAGTCTATCGTTCTTGCTTCTTTCCAAAGCAGTTCTTAAAGTCCTTCTGATACACTGAAGCTGTTACTGGGTGCCATCCAACCAGAAGGAGTCTTGTGAAGACATTCTGGGGTGCCCTCATTCACCTCATTCACTGGGTCTGTCATCAATTGCTATCTGGCTGACCCCAAAGTAGACATTTAATAAAGGCAGGATACTGGGGCAACCAGTATAGCTGAATGTACTATACTCACCAAAGAAGCCTTGCTCAGGATAGTGGCAGAGCAATGGACAAGTATGTTCAAGAGGGAGGGGAGTTGAAGGAAACTTACAGGCGATCTATCTTTTACTGCATAAATTTCTAAAACTTAAGCATCCATTGATAGCAATTACATGAATAGTAACAAAAAAGTTCTCAGAAGTTATAATTATACAGGCTAAATGTTCTTTGTTAAGACTGGTGAACTTAATGTTTTTCTTCTCAATCGAGAAGAAAAATCTAAGAATCTAAAAAATGTTTAAAATCCAAACAGCAAATCTTTTACTGATGAAAAGGTAAACAGCACAATTTTTTTTCAGCTTCAAAATTATGGTTAAAATGTTGTTTTATAGGATGCATGTGTTAACTACCGCTAGCTGTTTGTTTGAGACATTCCATTTGCTATTTTTATTTGTATCTTTCACCCACACTGAAATTTGAGAAAGAAAATGCTTTCTTATTTTAATTCAATCACTGTATCCTCAAATTACGTGTTGGTGTTTCAAGATTTTTTTTTCTTTTCTTTTCTAAGTGCTTATGTTGTTAGTTCAAAATGTCTAAATTTATATGGTGTTTTTTTTGGTTTTGCTAGAAAGAAGGGGAGAAATGTTCACTACTAGCTACACGTCGTCTGTGGACATTTAATTGAATTTATATTCCCCTCTCCCCAGAATCTCTGGCAGGAAGAGAAGGTCCTTTCTGATCCCAGAACATCTCCTCTCCTTAGCCGCTAGCAGTCTTATCAGCTACACTGCAATGGTTCGCATACTGAGCACTGATTATCTTAAATCTTCATACTTTCTGTTGGAACCTAAAGGAATCTCCAAAAACGTAAACCCCTCTGTTCAGTCACTTGCAAAACCATTTTCCACTTTCCACTCCAATTCTTTTTCTTTCACTCCAAAACTCAACTTGAACTGTGAAACCTCGTTGTGGTTGGTTATCTGGGAAAAAGGAGCGTCAGAAACCATTGAAAGAAAGAATGTTTTAGGACGTCTAAACTTGGGGTAAATTTTGACCTTGACATACTTTTTACTACTTTATGAGCTTTGCTGGTGAGATGTGGAAAGAAATTTTATACAAAAGGACTATGATGAATGTCGTACCAGGCTAGAAATAATAATGTATACTAGTCATATATCACCTTGGGATACTTTTAATTTTTTTTTTTTAAAGAGTTTAGCCCAAACAATTTCTGGACCTCAGAATCATTGCTAAATTCATGGTTCACAGTTAACTGTCTTTATAATCTGTTTCTCTAAACCATTCTTTTAATGTGCTTTATAGAAAAGTATAGAATATAGTATTGGAATTTTTTGAGAAAGCATACCATTATTATATTTTACTGGTTAGTATAAACTGAAGTTACATTCTCTCAAAAGTGAAATCAAATATTACTTCTCAGTTTCTTTTAGCATGAAAAACACAACAAAAAGAAAAGTTTTTCAAATTTATCTACTACATAAAGAATGAAAAAGGGTCATCTGGGAGATGATTTCTAGATGAATTCTACATTGTGAAGTAAAGTAATATCTAAATAAATTAGACAATTATAGATACATGAAGCCAAGTTAACATAAAATTTTTTTCAAAACCGATTCTCACAGTTCTTGGTTGGCCCAATGCTGGTAACATTGGGATTAAACTTGGAAACTATATTTTAGTTAATCCACTAAGGTGAATAAACACGTGGGTGTGCAAATAAATTCTTCTTAACTTTCTTCCTCACAGGTCACACTAGTTTGAACTTTTATTAATTACTCAGTATTAACTGTAAAAAACAAATCTATCTTAAGAATACATATCTAGTTACTAAATCTTTCTAAGTGATTAGATTAATGAAAAAGAAGCCAAAGCAAAAAATATTGACTCCCTTAGAGATTTGAAACAGAATGATATTAAAATAGTGTTTAAAGGGTTTTTATTGAATAAATATTGAATTGAAAAGAAGGCATTAAAAATGTTTGAGAAGAAATAATCTAGGGACAGAATGTAGGGCTATGGGAAAAAATGAGAATTAAGTTGTGTCTTATTCTGGTACAAATCCCCATTATGGAGTGCAATCATGATGTGTATATTTAATGTACCAATAAAGATAAAAAAAATAATTGCCTTGAGTAGACCATGTTTCTCTTGATAATCAGAGAAATATTTTCCAGGTTTTCCCAGTTAACCTTGAAAAATGTTAAATCTTTGAGATTTTATTTCACTGTGATATGAATAAGACAATATTTCCTTAAGCACTCATGGTCATAAGAAAACAAAATCATTACATTTTATGCCACAGCAAAATAATATTCAATATCATCAAATAAGTTCCACTTACCAAATGGACAATGGCAATAATATGAATCCACACCACTTTGGCAGGAACCACCATTAAAGCAAGGATTGCATTCACAGTAATTGACGGATGATTCACACATTTTCCCTAAAACATGTAAAACTTGTTTAAAAAATCTTATCACAAATATAATCATCACTGTACTTTCATGTAAAAATCTACCATGAGAAATCATATCTGAAAGAAATACAAAAGCATATCCCTTCACACTGAGATATATTGGAAGGACAGCTCAGGATTCAAAACCTTATTTAAGTGTATTATTGTAAAGATGTACAATATAATACCTAGGAACTAATTCACATAATCATTGTGTGGGGAAAATCCCATATTTAGGGAAACTAAATAGAGTGACCATGAAATACTTTCACTAAGTTTATTTTCTTTTGGATGTCTTTCCATAGTTTACCTTTCATAGCCAGAAAGTTGAAGCTTTCATAGTATTCTTTTCACTTTACAGATTTCCTCAACACAGATTGCTCAGAAGTAAGAATTAATCTTGTCACACTATAATTTTTCCATTCTCAGGGAATGTCCCTTAACTGATGCCTACATTTTGTAAAGCACAATAGGAAATAAGAAAAATATAACATTTTTTTCAAATACTTATGAATATGTAATCTTGAGTACAGGTTATGTGACTACATATCTTTTCATTTTTTTCTGTAACGATAATACTTAATCAGCAGATTTTCCATTCTATAAAGGTTTTTCTCATATCGACTTGTTAAATCAAATCAAGCAACACTGGCTGAGTAACGGTGAGCCAGGCCTGGTATAGATAGATCACAGCACTAAAAAAAAAGGTCGTGTTTTAACATGTTTCCATCGTAATGGAGGGAATTAATTCACATGGGAGAAACACCTTTTGCAAGTGACAGTGAAAAGCCTATTACAGTCTGATATCACGCCTGAGAAACCTCAGAACCTGGTCGCAGACTAACTCAGGTCTGTTGCTCCAGTGGAAGACTTCACAAAACTATAACTGACTATTTTATCTCGTGGTAGAGAAAATAATGTAGAGTATAAATTTTTCTATTTTCATACAATCTTAAATATGCTTTAATATTGCTATTCTATCTCTCATCGTTATTTAAAATTTTAATGTATTTGTGAAAATAATTGATAGTTTTCCAATCTTAAAAACCAATGAGATATTGTAGTTGATAGCGAATTGTCACTACTTGATCAAAAGTTTTTCATTATGGCAGTGTCTATAAAGTTATTTTCTACTTCCTGACGTGATTATATTAACACATATTTTCTACATCTCATGAAACCATATATATTTTATATGCACAGCTACATTCAATGTTCATCACGGTGTATCTTGTCCTAGTAACTTTTTAAACACAGTTAAAGTCTCTGTTTAAGTTAGTTTTGTTTCCATGGTTTGATTTAATTATGCAGCCACAATTGTACTGGTCTGAAATTATAAGTGTGAGTAAGGGCTGGGGACACTGCTAACTAAGCCCATTTCTGTACATCACGGAATCATAAACACCTCTTTCCTTTAAAAATAAAATTGGCAACCTCCTTACAAGGCAAAACACTGAGTCAAGTGTTTGAGGGTACTTTTCTATCCTAAGGAGAGAGCATAAAAATAAACACGTTACTGATTTAGAGACCCAGAAATTAAGTTTTAGTGTTGTAGTAATGTGCCACATTTCAGGAACTGGCCAGACAACTTTACTATAAACTCGGGCTTCATTTCACGCCA
Organism: Petromus typicus; assembly: GCA_004026965.1. NCBI lineage: Eukaryota > Metazoa > Chordata > Mammalia > Rodentia > Petromuridae > Petromus > Petromus typicus. The sequence goes on from PVIR01028214.1 coordinate 16,824, forward strand.
GAGAGAGGCTGTTTGGTAGAATTCCCTCCATGTTGTTTTCCATCTGGATGTGTGACAGACCCATTTAGGGATGTGGATTTTGTTTCCTAAAAGAAAATCAGTATTGTCCAATAGAGAATAAATATGACTCACTGGCGAAACTTTTTATTACATATTTACCATCAGGAAAATCGTATCTCAGTCCTTCCAATTTTTTTTCCAGTGTAAGAGGATATACTTAGCTCATATAGCACTTCTTTTATTTTCCTTTATCTTTCTGAAAATTTCTTTTAAAGTGGTGCTGAAAGCAGTATTTGTTAAATATATGAATTCATATAACATTTACATTGTGGCAGATTATTACAAAATTGTTGCCCTTATTTCCTAAGGACTAGATTTCAGGAACCAGGAATTACAACACTTAGGGCTACACTGTCCTATCCACTGCATTAAAAGCTAGCAGTGTATTTTCTCTAACAAAAAATATGGATAATAGAAAAACTCATGGATTTCATAAAGCTCCTCAACTCTACATTTTTGAAATGTGGCTTGGATATGCTACTTTTTAAATTTCTATACAAACAGCAATAAAATAAATTTAGATTTTTATATATAATTTATACAAATCAGTTGTCTTATTTACCCATCACAAAATTACATTTTTTGCATAGTCACTTGAGCATAATTTAAATGTGAAATACAGGGTGTTGCAGTTAGTTCAGAGGGGCACAAAAAATATAATACAAGTAAAACTATTTCCTGAATTTAAAGACATAGTGATTTTAGACATAGAATAAATTAAAACTGATAAAAAAATATTAGTTTTGAGAATAGCTTTCTTTATAAACAAATCTTTATATAATATTATTATTCAACTATACAATAATAGAAATGTTGATTAGAGAAGACAATTTTTTTTTTTAGGTTTTTTGAGACAGGGTCTCGCTTTGGAGTTTAGGCTGGCCCTGAGCTCAGCCTCAAACTGATCACAGCAATCCTCCTGCCTCTGCCTCCCGAGTGCTAGGATTACAGGCGTGAGCCACTATACCCGGCACTGTGGTACGTGGTACTGGTTGCTGCTGGGCGTGAGTCTCCACACCCAGTATAGGTATGTGGTTACCGGGGATCGAACCCGGGTCCTTGCGCTTGCAAGACAGGCACCGGAACTATTGAGCTAAATCCCCGGCCCAGAGAAGACAAATTTAACCTTGTTTTTTAACATTTTGACTGAAAGAATTTTTCTTAGGAGATCATCAAAATGTATAAATGCTTTCTAAGAATTAAGTAAAGGAAACTGTATTGAATTTTAAAAATAGTCTCATTGTTATAGTATGTAAATGATTCATCATTCATAAATGTAGTATTTCTTCAATTAGTGTGTAAAGGCTATTTTATAGTTTCAAAGATATTACCATGCCAGTTAAAACAAAAGACATTCTTTGGAAACTTAATGTACTAATTTAAATTATTATTGAAAATATTTTTTCTTCCTTTAATGAGTACAATGACATCAGAATTAATGACATTAGAATCAAAAGAAAGACTCTGAATATGCATTTCTCTGATTAGGAATGTACATGCTCTATTAGCCAATTAGAAATCAACAGTGAATTCTGTATTGTCTCGGACAGCTCCCTCTCCTCCAATAGTAGTGTTACTGGCATGACGAGAGTCAGAAGTTGCAGTGGTTTGAATGACTCCAACATGCTCCCGGTATAATAATCAATGTATCAGAGCACTGTGAAGTGTTGGATCATTAACTTAATTAATGCAGCAAGTCCATTAACAATACTCGCCGGTGGCTTGAGGCTCGGAAGTGCACTGACAGTCTGATGAACACAGAGTTGCATCAGGCCTTATGAACACAAGGAGCTTTTTCTCTCTTAAGATCTGTTTATGTTCACAGCAGCTGTATAGAAGAATAAATTGATCTCATTGCTTTGACATTCATCAATTATCTGTGGTGTCATGCACTATTTATTGTAGAGAGAAGGAAATGTGTTTTCAGATGTAAAATTCTTGGCATATAAGGAATGGCAATTGCTGAAAATGAAAATAAGTGTGAAATATTGAGGCCAGTGTTACCTATAGAAGATCTAAACTTATAGACTAATTTTATGGAAGAAATTTAGCCTACTGTTCATGTTCAGGGGCAAAAGGAATGATGGTGTGTTAAATATAAATTCACAATAAATCAATTGTGAATGTCTATGGTTATTTCCAAGAAGGAGATTATATATATATATATATATATATATATATATATATATATATCAATGTGCTCCAACACATTGATTATCATACCAGGAACATGTTGGAGTCATTCAAACTGCTGCATATATATATGCATGTGTGTATGTATATATGTATATATGTATGCATTTTATTATTACCATTAAGGATAGATAGATAGATATTTTAAAATTTCTATTAATGCATACTTTAATATATATATATAAAAGTTTCACTTGTCCAAAGTCACATTTTATGTTAGATTTTATAGAACAGAACTAAATTCCCATGTACTAAACATAATACCTCATAAAGATAAGATTTTTTATATTTAGTTCACTTTCCTTCCAACTTACTAGCTTAAATCATACATATACTAGATGATCATATTTATTATGTTTGCTTTCTTTGTGTTTTATACATTGGGGAGAAGGGAGAATATGCGTAAGTAACAAAGTTCATTTTATAAGTAATGTAATTGTTAACCAATAGTATTATATGATAAATATATGCTATTCATTGTAACTCTTTGTGTTCATCAACTTTTAAAAAGTATTTTTGGCAAACAATATCTATTTTAGGCAGGTGTGGTAGCACGCGCCTATGAGTGCCAATGTGGGAGAATAAGATAGTGTATTTTCTTGTTATTGTAAGAGGCCCTATCAAGGCCAGGGATTTAGTTCAGTGGTTCTGGAGCCTGCCTTGCAAGCTCAAGGGCTGAGGTTCAATCCTCAGGAACTACATACAACAATTCTGGGCGTGGTGACTCATGCCTACCAGCAGTCAGTACCACACACCATATTCTAGGTGTGGTGGCTCATGCCTATAATCCCAGCACTCAGGAGGCAGATACAGGAGGATTGTTGTGAGTTTGAGGCTTGCCTGGGCTACATAGTGAGCTCAAGGCCAGCCTGAACTATAAGGTGAGACCTTGTCTCCAAAAAAAAAGAGAGAGAGAGAGAGAGAGGCCCTATCAAGATAGCTCATCCAAATATATTATTTCATAGCACTATGATTTTGTATGCCAGATAAGAGATAGCTGGAAAGAAAAGCCAAATAAAGCATGCACAAATACAAGCCTGTACATAACGCTATGTAATACTCACAACAAACTTACTTAAAAATACATGGTTCTTTTCTGCCGAAATAAGACATATTCAATTTACTAAAAATCCAAGATATTGATGCCTTTATAAGGTAATATACCACTTAAAGTAAGCTGCCTAATCTTATTCTTTGAAACAAACACACAAAAAATCAAAAACAAAAATTAAGCCTTTTATCTTTTCTTACATGAGCCACTGTTCTACATATCAATGAGAACTGTGTTTCATATTTAATTACCTACTATCCTACATATTGTTTAAATTCTCTTAGCCTATGATCAAAATACTCATATATGACCATAGAAATTTTTCAAAACATGACTCTTAGTCACTCCTTTCATCTTCATGAAGGAAAAAAAAAATTGCCAAGTTTTTCAAGAAATACATCTTCAAGGCTTATGTATAACCTTTTATATAGGAAAAAAATGACTCTACAGTCCAATGACATAAAACTGATGAATAGGTAAGTCTCATCCTTCCCGGAAAAAGAAGGACTGACTGAAGAAAGTAGAAAACTTCATATGGTAATAAACCCCCGGTGTTGTTCACGTATCAAATGCATCCAGATGTGTGAAAGTGAAAGAAAAGGTTAAATAGGCTCATAGCTAATTATATTATAATAGATCCAGCTTTGGAAATAAACTACCTACATGCTGAATTTTATAGCACCACTTTCACTTACTAAGTCCTGAACAGCAGAGAAGTGGTGCAGTCAGTTAAAACTTGGTGTTTGGAAGACACACACTGAGCGTATTGTGCTTTCTGAGTGTCCTACTAAATGCGAGACATTTTCCTTTGTATAGGAATGAAGTACTGATTTATGCTTTTAGGTGGATGTTTTCTTTTAAAGTCTTCTCGAATTCTGAAGTGTGAATAATATCAAATATATTTTCAATTACACTTGCATGTATTTATTTGTAATACCGGTAGATATTAATGAAGAAAATATAAATGTTTCTATAAAAATAAAATGTCATAACAAAATAGACATGTGTATAATGATCTTAAAATAATATATTCTTGGGGCCAAGGATTTAGCTCAGTGGTTCCAGTGCCTTCCTTGCAAGGGCAAGGTCCCTAGTTCAGTTCCCAGTGACCACATATAATAATACCAGGTGTAGTGCCTCATTCCCACCAGCAGTCAGTACCACACATCACAATGCTGGCTTATGCCTATAATCCCAGCACTTGAGAGGCAGAGGTAGGAGGATTGCTGTGAGTCTGAGGCTTGCCTGGGCTACAGGGTGATCTCAGGGCCAGTCTGAACTACAAAGCAAGACCCTACCCCCCCGCAAAAAAAATATCCTCAATTGCTTTCAACTTATCTTCTATTCTTTTTACTAGAAAGACTGAACACTGAAGGAATTATTGATAACTGAGAGATGATCAGAAGCATGTTATAAAAACATTCAATTTCTATAGATATTTTATTCATTTTTAAAGTAGTTTCTCATCCCATATTTATTATGTACATGGTCCTACAGTTGTACTGGAAAATAAAATTTTAAAAAATATGTAAGTTCTAAATTTGGGGTAATATGATTATAATTTAACACCTTCACATCTTTTATGTCCTACAATTTTCCTTTTCACATCTACCTGCATTCCTACAAGATGTTCTCTATGTAAAATCCTTGATCCACTAACAATCACCTTCTATAATTGTTAACATAAAGTCTCAGTTTCCATCATGTCATAAGCCTCTGCCTCTTTCAATATTTGGCTATTAATAATAACTATAAACTATTTCTAATATCATATAAAATATGCACTGGTGTGTGTGTGTGTGTGTGTGCATGCCTGAGTGAGTGTATGTGTATATATATGTGTAAAATTTGGGAGAATGAATATAGAAGCCTCAACTGTAATTCTATAAGCTAACACTATTGATAAAATGCAGATGAAAATCTAAAAGATTCAAATGTCCAAAGTAAATGGATCTTAATTAATATGGGTTTATCAAAGCACTAAAATTTAATTAATGCTAATAGAAGAAATGTCTACCCACTATCCAATCT
>PVIR01028215.1:0-22173 GCA_004026965.1 Petromus typicus
ACTGAGCTAAATCCTGAGCCTTCTGTATTCATTTTCTTCTTCTTTATCTAATTGTGGAAAGTAAATATATGTTATGCCAACTCATGCCGTCAAATTGGAAATTAAGACAGTATGAATTCTGAAATACAAAAGTGTGTTCCAGGAATTAGAAGATTTTAGGTCACTAATGTTAATTAGAAAGGTCTGTTAGGGTTAGGGATGTACATCAGTGGTTGAATGTCTAGCATGGTTAAGGCCTTGATGATCAGTCCCTAGAACTGAAGGAGAAAGTAAAGCATATGAATATTTTATCTGCATTAGCTTTATTTTGGAAGGCCCTTGAAGATACTTTGGTCCAAAAATCTATGTATTTTTGCATTTTAGTACTAAGATTTTGTGGAATTTATGATAAGAATCATAACTGTTAGAATTTTTTCTTTTTATTTGGATCCAGAGCATCACTCTGATGTATCATGAGTTAACCTGATTTTTCTGAGGCTTTTTCCTAGGGATTTCTTCCTTATTTGAGAGCCAAAACAGTCATGTAGTCAGTGGCAGTATCTTTTGTCTGAAGGGGCAGAAAAATCTTGTGATCTGAGTCACTTCACAAAAGCACAGTTGACATTTGATTAGAGAGGGATAACTTTTCTTGCCTTCTTTAGTTTGGGTTATTGCCTGTGTGTAAGAAATGGGATTTGGTGGTTCCCTCTCTACTTTCAACCACTAGACCCCGTTAATCTTATTGAAGACCTCAGATTTTCTATGCAGTCTATGCAGGTAGCCAGATGCCATATGCTGTTAATTTCTGATCTCATGAAGGCCAGATCACACAGCTGGAAATGATTGAAAAGAAAAGCATGTTCTTTTGTTTAACAAGACAAAGCCTATTGTGTACTCTGCTTCTGATGCTTAAAAGATGTATTTTTTTTCTTACTGCATAGTATGTAGGGCTAAAAGTTTTGAACTCTTCACTCCAGAAATTACTTTTCCAGACAAAAGAGCAAACAATGTTTATTTAAATTGTTCTCTGGAATATGACTGATCGTGTTTACAACATTTCTATGACATTTTGATCCAGTGGGGAGTATTTGGAGAGGTATTTAAAAGTGCTTTTCACTAAATCAGATGCTTTGTAGTGTTTAAACCTTTTAAAAAAATCTTTTGAAAGTTGGAAGCTCTGAGTTGAGAGACAGAAGTGTCCAGGACATTCCCTAAGGACCAAGAATGACTTATCAAAAGCAAAAGTGTTTTTTTTTTCTCTTCAAAATTGTAAAGCCTACTTTTTTTTTTTTAAAGCTACTATGAGATGCATACATTTGTTCAGAGCATTGTCTGTTGTTGATATATCCCTTCTGGCTATTTTTCAGAGTCAACCTTCTATTCAACTAAAAATTCTTTGGTGAAAAGCCTCTCTCTCTCTTTCTCTCTCTCTCTCTCTCTGTTATTTAAAAATTTCTTTTCTTATTTTTGAGACAGGGTCTCGCTTTGTAGTTCAGGCTGGCCCTGAGCTCAGCCTCAAACTCACATCACAGTAATCCTCCTGCCTCTGCCTCCCAGTGCTGGGATTACAGGCGTGAGCCACCACGCCCAGCACTGTGGTATGTGGTACTGATTGCTGCTGGGCATTGCTCTCCATGCCCAGTATTGTATGTGGTTACGGGGTATCGAACCCCGGTCCTTGAACTTGCAAGACAGACACTATAACACTGAGCTAAATCCCCAGTGGTAGAGGAAGTGGTAGCATGACAGAGATATCAGGGATTTATTAATAAAATATAGGGGAAAATAGTACATAAACACATCAAGCCAATGCTGTGTGTTTCATATATTGCTTTTTCTAATCCTGATGTCTGGACTAAGGCATTTAGCTGCTTTAAACTTCTTGAGGGAATGAGCCATAAAGATTCCACAAGAAAAATATACAGGTAAATCAACAAATATATATAGTTATGTATAGGAGAGCTAAGCCTTTAATAGCAGTAGATTTTTTATGAGATTTATTTTAATGTCATCAGACTGATAGACTATTTAAATGTTGTATTTTACCTGGGGGAACTCTTGTTCAGCTTTTTATGTGTTTTCTTTTGTTTTTTAAAAGTCAGCTTATGTTTTATAATACAGAGTTCCAAATGTAGAAGTCAGTATAAAATTCAAAGAACCACATAGTGATTTGCCTGACTCATATAGTGTTTATCAGTATTCCTCCTCTGAATGTACAATGTTGAACGTACACCTGTACAAATCCTGCTGCAGCAAGATATTTTAGTACGTGCTGTTTTCTTATATGGAGCATCCTCCCTCCCTTTTACTGGGGATCAAACTCAGGACACTGTGCTTGCAGGGCAGGTGTTGTGCCACAGAGCTAAATCCCTGGCCCTTTTTAGTACTTATTGTTTGAGTTGTATGTAAAGAAACATGTGAAACTGATTGTGTAGAGTGAATATACACCTAAATTTGATATTAGCCCAAAGACATGAAAGGGCCAATATTTAGGAAGCCCTTAAATGTCATTATTTTATTTACTATTGTGCATTGGACAACTTAGTTAAGTTCTCAGTGCCTGCTTTCTAGGATTTTGTAAGTCAAAAGACATAAACATTGTGTATATAATCTTGTTTGTCAGTCATTTGCATAACCATTACCATTGGATACACATAAATAGTTAAAGTAAATGGACATATATATTAGTGTATTTTGCAAAACAACCTTTTTCTTTTTATAAGTAAACTATCTCAGATATTCATTATACAGTGATGGGAAGCTGACTAACTGAGATAGAAAAGTTCAAAAGGGGGAAAATGAGAAAGTGAGATGGTGAAGACTTCCTAGTAAACACTGATACAAAGAAATTACAGACTCATAAATTGAATGGGTTAAGAAAAAAACTTCTAAAGTCATAAAATCAGTCCTTTGTGCCTAACCAGAAATCATTCCTCATAATTAGGTTTTTTTTTTCTTTTTTTTTTTTTTTTTTTTGGGTATTGGAGATCAAACTTGGGACCTTGTGTTTATGAGGTAGGTACGGTGCCCACTGTGCTAAATCCCTAGCTTTCCTTAGTAATAGTTATAAATGAAGGGACATTTTAAATGTTTTTAAAACAAAACATACAGGCTCATCTGTTTTGTCAGTTTAGTACTGTATTTCAGTATGTGCTATGCATCAAAAATAGTATTATTGACAATATCTATGCAGTTGTGAAGAAAATACTGTAGATCCAAACTCTGTTCTCATAGATTTTACTAACTGAGATATGATAGTGGTAAAAGACCACTTTTTAATGTTAAGAAACAATGAATTTGACCCTTGATATCCATGGTGAATTGGTTCTAGAATCTCTGTAGAAACCAAAATCTATGATATTCAAACCCTTTATATAAAATGGTATATTGTTTGCGTGTATCTTACACACATCTTCTTGAATATATTAAATTGTCTCTATATTAGACATAAAGCCTTACACAATTAAAATGCTATTATTTGTAAATAATTATTAAACTGTATTGCTTAGGGAATAACAAAATGTGTACATATTTAAGTACAGATATAGCTCTCCTCCTCCATTTGAGCATTTTGGCTTTTTCCTGTTGGCCTATCATATAATTATATTAAGTGTTCATATCAAATATAAATAACAGAGGGGCATGAACACATTTGTGTTTTAGGTATGCTTACTGGTCAGCAGCATGTAGGCTTGACTAAAAATAAAGGCACTTGACTGAAATTAGTCAAGTTTCACTGAAGAGACTGTTCAACTCTGTCAGTTCCAAAGCTGTGTTATATGAGGAATATTTTGTAATTCCTTTTTAAATCCATAAATGCAATACATAAATAATATAGTCTTATCTAGGCAGTTAAAATAGTATTTTGCTGTAGTGTAAGGGAAAAATGAAAGTAATTTACAATAGAATATATATGTTTCTGTAAATGAAATATTGAAGACAATGAGATTGTCAGTTACTTGTGTGGTATAAAATGGGGACTGCTACCAGATCAGTACATTGCAGTTTAATACTTTAAGTTGGTATTTCCTTTTCTAAGTTAACAACTCTTTATAAAGTTCTGAGCCAACTAAAAATAGGTTTTAAAAAAATTCATATGGTTATTGTGTTTTTGAAAGTTCAGTTTGTAGTAGTACCCAATTACCCACACTTTGACAGGTCTTAATTTCATTTACTCATGATCAGAAGATCAGTAGAACTGTAAGGCTGTGTCACAAGCCCTGTATCTTTCATCTTGCTTCGTATCAGTGAAGAATCATGATATTATCCCACATCACCACAAGAAGGATGTGTATAATATATCATTCTGTAAGAATGAGATCATATTCATACACCTTCTATTATAATACATTGTTATAATTATTCTCTTAATTGTCATTAGCTAAGTTTTGTTTTAGCTCATTTATCAAAGGTTTGTAAGTATTCAAAACTACAGTATGTACAGTGCTGTGCCATATAATGATGTTTGAGCAAACCAATACATGTAACAGTGATCTCATAGTTTATAGTGTTCAATGTTATCTTTTATAAGTATACTTCAAGAAGTTAGCACAATGTAGAAATCACCCAAAGACCCATTTCTCAGAACATATTTTCATTGTTACCTTACACATGACTTTATAAGGTTTGATGCATCCATGCATTCAGTTATTATCTACTGAAGGCCTTGGAGGATATTCCTCAATAAATATGGGGAACTATTGTGTATTAAAGCTATATAAAAGCTATGTTTGCATCACTATTACCATTAAAATATGTGGTCAGATAACTACAGGCATGTTTTGGCTAATGTGAATGTCCATAAGAACATGATATGGAACATTTCTTCTCTTTGTAGGACTGTGCCACACATTTCAGCTTCTTTAGTATCATTGGCTTTTCTTGCTGTTAGTAGTGTCTGGCTGCCTACCAGTGACTATGAAAACAAAACTTCTTTTATAGGAAAAGGAGATGAGGAGGAAGTAGAAAGGAGTAATGGAGGGTGAAAACAATCAAAATATGTTATATGCATGTACCAGTATTTCAAAACAAAGTTTACTATTCTGTATAACTAATATGCAGTTAAAAAACCCTCTTGCACATATTTTTCAGCCCTTTCCTTCCCCTCACATACATTGTAGAGATCCCTACCTAGTTTGAAGCATGATAACATGTTTGATCTGGTTTGTTGCACTCTTTTAAAAAGAAATTTGAGTAGTACCCTGGGCTGTATAATTTTCTTGATTCAATAATATAATATTGTGTTTATAATTTCTTGAATCATCAGGAAATAACACTATTTGTTGTGAAACAACACTATATTATATTGATATACAGTTAAATAATCTATGATCCCAATGGTAATGACATAACATTAATTACCCTTATTTAGCTCTGAGGCATGTAAAAACACTGATGAAAATGGTATCACCTTTCATCCACTTGATTAGTCAGGGTAATTTCATTGAGTACCCCCTATTGGTAAGTGAATGGCCTTTATTAGCTTGGTGTCTATGGCTGGTTACATTTTGGGTAATGGAAGTTTGGCAGTGAATCTCCCCCTTGTTTGAGGATTTTGAGCATTTCTTGGCTACTTACAGTAATGAGAACTTTGACTGCTATCATGTTCATGAGATGCTAGTGACAAATGTTTCCAGGATTTATGTTATTTTTCCATATTGGAGTAACAAGTTACTGTACTTGTTTTCTTTTTTAAATTAATGGATTTTTTCATTAGAGAGGTTTGAGATGTACGGAGAGGTAGGTAAAAAGCAGTTTTCAAATATGCCCTTGCACCATCCCCAAGCATTTTTCTGTTAACCAGCTTTAACGTTATATTTTTATAATCAAAGAGCCAATAAAAGCAGTGACTAAAGCCTGTAATTTACATTGAAGTTTACTTTTAATACTGTATATTCTGTTGATTTTAGGGTGAGCAGTACTGGGATTTGAACTCAGGACCTTGTGCTTCCAAGGCAGGCCTGGTGTCACGGAGCTAAATCCCTGGCCCTTTAAAAATATTTTGATTTTATTTATTTATTTATTTGTTTATTTATTTATTTATTTATTTATTTGCAGTCTACTGGGGCTCTAACTCAGGACCTTGTGCTTGTGAGAGAGGCATGGTGTCACTGAGTTAAATCCTCATCCTTCTGTTGATTTTGATAAATATGTTATGATAAATATCAACCATTACAAAATCACACAAAATAGTTTCATTGTCCTAAGAATCCTGTGTTATACATCTTCATCCCTCTACTTCCCTCCCCAACCCTGACAGCCATCAGTCTGGTTACTAGTATTTCATTTTCTGTAATATCATGTAGTTAGAATCATACAGCTTTGAATTTCCTTGGTAAGCACAACTTTTGATATATTTGAAAGAATTTTGTAAATCGTATTTTTCTATAATTCAAATTAATTTTCAGTTTTTCATGAGATTTTTCTCTTTGACTCATGTTTTAGTTAAAATGGTTTTAAAATTTCTATGTTTTTTGGAGTTTTTCAACTATCTTTCTGTAACTGATTACTAAAGTTCCTCTGTGCTTTTTTTTTTTTTTTTAAAATAGCCACATCCTTTCTTTTCCCTAACTTTTCTTATCTGTCCCTATAGTTTTCTTTCCTGAGAATGTTCTATAAATGTTTTCATACATGTGTATAATTTTGAGACTGGCCTCTTTCAATGAATAAAGTCCTTGTGATATTTGTCTAAATCATGGTGTGTATTAATAGATTGTTCATTTTTCTTGTTAAATCTTATTCCATTGTATGGATGTGACAAATTATCTAGTCATCTATTGCCGGTCATTTGGGTTGTTTTTAGCTAGTAGAGCTACAATAGAGAGTTGTGCCTTAGATTTTTGTATAAATGGTAAATTTTCATTAATCTGGAGTAAATACTGTGATTGGGGATTCTGGTGTTATAAAAGGTATATGTTTCACTTCGTAAGAAATGATCAAACTATTTTCTAGAAAGGTTGGGGTATTTTGTGTTGCACTGTCAATATCTGAGAGCCATTTGCTTGATATTCTTCTTCACCATTAGGTAGTGTTATCTTTTCTCATAACTTGTAGGTGTGCAGTGATACATAATTATGGTTTTAATTTGAATTTCCATAATGGCTAATGATCTGGAGCATCTTTTCATAAGTTTATTTTCCATCCAGTGTTTTTACTGTTAAATATCTCTTCAGATATTTTACCTATTTTTTAGTTGTTTATTTTCTTATTTGAGAAGTTGTTTATATATTTCAGATTCAGTAATTTGCAAAAGCCTTTCTCCCCATCTATTTGCTTGTTATTTTAATTTTAATACCTGTCTTTGTAGAGAAAAATATTTTACTAATAACTGAGTTCATTTTATTATTTAAAAAAGTGGACCACATGGGCCAGGGATATAGCTCAGTGGTTCCAGCGCCTGTCTTGCAAGCGCAAGGGCCCGGGTTCGATCCTGGTAACCACATAACAATACTGGGCGTGGAGACTCACCCCAGGAGCAATCAGTACCACATACCACAGTGCCAGCCTGGCGCGGTGGCTCATGCCTGTAATTCCAGCACTCGGGAGGCAGAGGCAGGAGGATTGCTGTGATGTGAGTTGGAGGCTGAGCTCAGGGCCAGCCTGAACCACAAAGTGAGACCCTGTCTCAAAAAACCTTTAAAAAAAAAAAAGTGGACCACAATTTGGTGTCATGTTGAAGAATTTCTTGTACTAGGCCATGTAGATTTCTTCTAAACATCTTCTAATTTTACATTTAGGCCTACAGTCCATTATTGATTAATCTTCATATGTGGTATAATATTTACTTTGTTGTTCTTTTTTTGATTCTTTTGTCCCCCCTTCTGCTTTCCTTGTCCCAGCATCATTTGATCAAAAGAATGTCCTTTCTCTATTACCTTCTTGTTGCACCTTTGTCACAAGTAGGATAACTATTTATGTGATAACTATTTAACTATTATATGATAACTATTTCATTGTAGGAATGTCAGTTCTGTTGATATCTCTCTTCCTTTATACAAGAATATGGTACACTGGCTTGGTTACAGTAGCCTTAAGGTACTGTATGGTATAATTGTGTGGTATAAATTGTATGGTGTAATTGCTCTCAGTTTGTTCTTCTTTTTCCATAATATTTCTAATATCCTGATTCCTTTGTTTTCCATGAAAAGTTTAGAATCAGCTTAATAATTTAGAAAATGGCTCAATTTGGCAGGACTGATGTCTGGTCTTTTGGTCTACCAGTCTATGAATGTGTTATGTCCTTTCATTTACTTAGATCTCCTTTGATTTCTTTCATTAGCATATCACTGATATTACTGTTTAAATATTGTATATGATATATGAGATTTATACTTATTATTTAATGTTTATTTTCAGCTACTCTGATGTTAAAAAATTTTGGTTTTAAATTGATTACTGCCACTCTTTGGAAATATAATTGATGTTTAAATGCTGACTATTACTTTGTGCAAGTTTACTGGATTCATTTTTATGAAATCTTTTGATGAATCTTTGTTTTTTTTTAAATGTAGATAATCATGTTCTCTCACATGGGGATAATTTTATTTTATGTTTTTTTGTTTCTGATCTGTGTACATCCCCTACTTATTATTCTTGACCTGTAGCATTGTCTAGATACTGTTCCTGGGGTCTCTCTTTTTTTATCCTCTGTTTAGGGAGCTGTCTCTGGTTACTTTACTTGATATGGGCTTTTTTTTAAATCTTTATTGGTACATTACATATATGCATCTTGATTGCACTCCATAATGGGGATTTGTACCAGTATAAGACACAACTTAATTCTCATTTTTTCCCATAGCCCTACCCACCCTACTGCCCCCCATATACATAAAATTTGTTTCCTTACTTTTTTGTTATAATCTTATTATTTTTCCCCTTTCACCCTATTTTACTTTGAGCATTTTCTATTTCACAATATATAACATACAATTCTGGGACTCATTTACATCTTTATTTTCTCATACCAGAGAAAAGATGCAATATGTACCTACATGTGCCCTATTTATTTCACTTATGAGGATATCCTCAAGGTATGTCCATTTAAATATAAATGATTCAAACTTATCATTTTTAATGGCAGAGTAATACTCCATTCTGTAGAAGAACCAGAGCTTTTTTATCCAGCTTCCAGATGATGGACACTTGGGTTGTTTCCAAGATGTAGCAATCACAAATTGGGCTGCTATAAACATGGGTGCACATATGGCACTGTGATATGAATCTTTTAATTCTTTTGTGTTTACACCTAGCAGGGCAATGGCCGGGTCAAATGGGACCTCGAATCCTAGCTTTTTGAGGAATCTCCAAACTGATCTCCACAGGGGTTGTACGAGTCTACAGTCCCACCAACAGTGGAGAAGGGTTCCTTCTTCTCCGCAGCCTCGCCAACATTTGCTGTTGGCTGAATCTGAAATGGCAGTCATTCTATATGGAGTGAGATGAAATCTCAATGTTGTTTTCACCTGCATCTCTCGAATGACTAATGATGTTGAACATTTCTTCATATGCTTCTTAGCTGCTCTTAAAAAATATGAAATGCTTCACGAATTTGCATGTCATCCTTGTGCAGGGGCCATGCTAATCTTCTCTGTATAGTTCCAGTTTTAGTATATGTGCTGCCGAAGCGAACACTTAATATGGGCCTTTTGAGATCTCCTTTGTGCTATACCAAGCCCAAAGAGAGTAAGAGAGAAAATCACAACAAATTAACAAAATGTGGCCATTCATTGTGGATCCATAGCACCACTGAATGGATAAAAAAGTTTCTCTCCCTCAGAATTTTAGCTCTTGTAGTGATGAGTACTACTGATAAATTGCTACAGACTGTGGTAGGATGGGAAAAAGAAAGAAAAGATAGAACATTTCTATACTTTCTCTGACCAGCAGCTGGTCCCTTCCTTATTCCTTGGTCTAGAACTAGAGTGCTGTTACTGGGACTCCACTGTCTAGATTTCTACTGCATTCTAGATTTCTGGAGGATTGAATTTGGCTTGGTGGTACCAGAGAGGGAGATCATTTACTGCCAGGTTTCATGGTACTTCAAATTCTATTCTTCCCTAGTACCTTTTGTACAATTTACTTTTTCAGAGTCTTGAAAGAGTTGTGGTATGCCTTCTGTCTATGGATTTTATAATTGTATTCAAGGGTTAAGAGAAATTTGTGTGTGTTTATATTATTCTACCTGAAATTGGACTCCATTAATGAAATTTTACAGGGACTGAGCTAACCCACCCTCTCTTGTGTATAGACAAAGTAATCTTGGGATGAATGAATTTGTGATGTGGCCATAGTTATAAAAACATTCTGTGATGGGATAATTAATACACAGGTGCATTGGTGGAGACATTTTTATAGAAAGCACTAAATCAGGATAACATTTGAACTTTGCTCCTTAGTGGAATTTCAAGGAGAGAATAGATAATTACTTTTTCTGTGCCATTAGAAAGAGTTCTCTTTCCATATCATTTTTAATTAATTAAAGAAACTGAAAATAGTTCAATTTTCTTAGGGCTGAGAAAAGAAAGTGTTGTCTTCACACATCTGTAAGTCTACTGGAAACACATGCAATAAGAATTGATTATTGTCTGTATTCAAGATAATTGAATTACTACAGAGTTTATTTTTTGCACTTTTATGTACAGATACATCATGGTTTTTAAAATTTAAGGTAGTACTGCCTATTCGTTCTTGCTGTTTTATAAGAAAGGTTAATAAATGGAGAGGATGTGATGGATTAGTAAAAGAGACTGTTGTATCAGTTTCTTTTGTGATTCTTTGTTTTGGGTTTTGTCCAGATTGGTCTCTTGGAATAGACCTTTAGCTGTTTCACAATTTCTGACCCTTTGGTCAGCTAAAGCTTTGAATAATTTAACATAACAAATACCTTAGGTTCATTGGCATATGCAGAACAAATGTGAATCAAACAGAAAAATGATTCTTTTTAAGAATTTTATTTATTGACGTAGTGAAATACTACGCTGTTTACAATACAGAGCTAAATGGAGTTTGGACTATGCTGAGAAGTTGACAGCTAGTGAGTCTTGAACAAAGCTCTATCTTTTGGGTGGTGAAAGAAGAAAAGATGTGTTCTTGAAATAATTATTTATAAATTACTTGAAATCTTGTTTTGCTTCTGGCTAAGTGGCCATTTGCCAGCTTGTTGTCCCTATAGTATGAAATTTTGGAGGGAAAAATCTTATAGATCTTTTTGAATTTGAATAACAAGATAAATAAATCACATTTAGGCTTAAGGAAGTAAAATATAGCTATAAAATAGTTCTCTAACTTTCTTATAGTTAAAGAATTAGAAATTGGAATAAAAATTATATTGATCCAGTGAAACATTAATCATGAGTAGTTAGAAAGGATTTTCCCTATTATAAAGTAAATAAGATATTAGCAGTTAATTGACTCAAATATAGTGATTTCATGGTGAGAGATTTGTTTCTCTTAGGATTTTATCTTCTTGAGACAGGAGAATAATATCTAATTTTAGATTGGTATTTGGAGACTAGACAGACATCAAAAGTCTGTGTTGTTTTCACATTGTGTATATTCCAATTTGTTTTGGTTTATTATATATTTCTCCCACTTCAAAAAATAATTTGAGAAACCCTCTGGAAAAAGGCAGACCTAAAAATATTAGGATTAAAGGAAAATTAATGTAGTGATAAATTAATATAATGAGGAAAGTATTATGGATTAAAAGATGAAATAAATATCAGGAAGCTGATATAAGAAAGTTAGTACATTTTCAGTACACTGTTTTGAATTTTCTAGAGCCAAGGTTAAAGAAAATGAAATGAGTTGTGTAATTTTTATCGTTATGTGGTAAAAAGAAATATGCCTTTTTATTCTGTCAGTTCCTAAAAGAAGGAAGGCAAGCAACTCTTGATTGTGGAGCAGAGATAGTACCAATGATAAAATAAAGCTAAAAAGTAAAAAATGAGAATTATTAAAATATATTACACTTGCTAGAAAGTACTTTTATATATCTCATACTTTCTCTTTTTCTGTTTTTTTTTTCTGATTAGAATTGTAACAATCAAGTGTCCAGTTTTATAGGAAAGGCAAACAGCAGCTGAGTGTTGACCCAGGTCCCAGTGTCAGGACAATGTGGCCGAAGAATTAGGTGATGGGGAAGGCAGTTATAGGAGGAAGTAGTGCTCTTCCCTACATCCATGGTAATGTTTAAAGAAGAATTCAGTCCTGAAACAAATAACAAATTCAAATTATTTTAAACAGGAATGTTTGGTACACTTACCATTAAGGAATTTCACTTTGGGCCTTCTAAATTATTTTTTATGATTTTTACATTAAGATGATTTTTTAAAAAAGTAGTTTTGTTTTACTATGATATATAAATGTCTTTGATTTCTTTCTTCTCCAATCCATTCTCCCTGTTGCAGTTAATTCTGGATAGATTGATCCTGTAACAGTCAAGAGCATATCTGTATTGATTCTTTTTGAGATGTTTTTCTGTTTGGTATCATTTTATAGAAAAAGAACTAAAGATATGTTTGTATAATGGCCTGTCCTTCAAACTTTATTTTCTTATATTTATTGTTTCATTTAAGTTACACAAATATTTTTTCAGATAATAATAATACTTAATGCACAACAGCTGGGAAATAAAAATAAATTGTATATAATTTATATGTAGAGATGGACCCTGCTATTGTTTTGGTGAGTGATCTTGTAGTTCTTTGCCAGCTGTAAAAATCTAGTAGTATGTTAATAAGGTAACTGAATACTCTTCAATAATAATAATAGTTAATATTTACTGAATGATTTATTTTTCTCAGATAAAATTCTAAGGAGACTTTCTAAGTCTGATCAATGATGCCCCTCCACAGAATCAGACCCAGTCTTAATTCTAACTTGCTGCTCTGCAGTCCGTTACTGCTACCTGCAAGTCTCATAACTATCCAGGTCCCAATTATCTAGACTGTATGCTCACAAGCAGAAGAATGGTCAGAAAGTGCCCCCTCTGCAAAAGAATGATCTAATGTTGAACAGTTGTGGTAGCATGGTTAAGCAGTTAATAAATACTCATTGATAATCTGTTATTAATTGGAAATAAAGGCAAATGACAGGCAATAACATAATATTTTATATAATTGTGAGCATATAAATATATGTGGATGTAGCTGTACACACAAAATGTGTGAAGAGACATAAACCAATATGCCAGTATGGGTGGCAGTTTTATGAGCTGTTAGGCAACTCAGTGATGAATATCTTTGAATGGAATTTTTGGTTTTTACCAGTAGATATTGAGGGCCTTCTTTTTTTTTAAATTAACTTTTCCTAAAAGAAAAAATTGACATCTTACTACGTTGAGTTGAAGATTTTAGATTATTTTATTGTGAGTTGCCTTATTTTCATTTGCACTAACATAAAATTTTTAGTTTTATAAAATTATACAAAGGTTGCTCAAAGTAGATGGTGAATCTTTACATTGAAATCATTATTACAATAAAACATATACTGACTTGGATTCTTCTCACCCGTCACCCCCATTTTCGCCACATTCTGAAACAGTTCTGGAGTCCTTTTCTCTGCCTTTAAGTAGCATGAT
This sequence comes from Petromus typicus, assembly GCA_004026965.1. NCBI lineage: Eukaryota > Metazoa > Chordata > Mammalia > Rodentia > Petromuridae > Petromus > Petromus typicus. Next base: position 13,559 of record PVIR01028215.1, read on the forward strand.
CTGAAATATAATGAATACTTCCATGAGTGCCATCCAATAAAAAGGTAGACTCATAAAGCCATACAGTGTATCCTCATCTGCCTTACTCATCAAAACTGATACCTTGTGACTCTGGCTCTTTTCCAAAGTCAAAATGACTGCGAAAAGTAAACATTTTGAATTATTTCAGGACATTGAGGTAGTCATGATTGCAAAATTTAAAGGCAAGATTCCCAGAATTTTCTTATAAAGTGGCAAGAATGATGGCATAAAATATTATGGCAATGTGTCCTTAAAATAATAAATTTTAAAGAATTTAAACATTTCTTGTATTTTTGATCATACTGCACATCTCTTTGAGCTCTGCTGCATTTTTATTTGAAATGTTTTGAAATCTTTTTCCTGTTCCAAGATTATTCCTTTTTCTTTTCTTTTTTTTTTTTTTTTTTTAAGGTTTTTTGAGTAGTTTGTACTTTGTACTACAAGTTTGAACTTTGTAGTTCAGGCTGGCCCTGAGCTCAGCCTCCAACTCACATCACAGCAATCCTCCTGCCTCTGCCTCCCGAGTGCTGGGATGACAGGCGTGAGCCACCACGCCCGGCACTGTGGTATGTGGTACTGATTGCTGCTGGGCGTGAGTCTCCACACCCAGTATTGTATGTGGTTAACCAGGGATTGAACCCAGGTCCTTGTGCTTGCAAGACAGGCACCAGAACCAATGAGCTAAATCCCCAGCCCTCCTTTTTATTTTCTTAATTATGATTGCTTTATTATGAGACAGAAGTCCCTTTTCCACACTTCCAGATAACAGCTTTAAGGACTGTAGGAGCGCTACATATTTTTTCTTTTCAGAGTGTGTTTCAGTTCACATTGATACAGATGAATAGTTGAATCCTTGTACACTATTGGCAAAAATGTGAGTTAGAGCAACTATTATGAAACTATTATAAAATAGTGTGGAGCCTCCTCCTCCTCAAAAAAAAAAAATGAACCTAGGATTTAGCACTGCTACACCTATTGAAACTATTAATCTGGTATACATTTAAAGGGATTGAAACTTGAATGTCAGAGATATGCATGGGAATACAAAATGCTGTGGGCACTTGGGGTGACATTTTGGCCGTTCTTATGGAGCTAGAAAGTCTTTCCATGTGAATCAGCAGTCCTGCTTCCTAGGACTGTTTATAATAACTTTACACATAATTGTCAAGTTTTGAAAACAATCAAGATGCCTTCCAGCAGATGTGTAGATAAATTGTGGTATAACCACCAATGAAACATAGTCATAAAAAAGAAATGAACCAGTTGTAGTAGTGCATGCCTTCAATTCCAGCCTTCTGGGAGGCTGAGGCAAGAGGATCACAAGTTTGGGCCCAGCCTGGGTAACCTAGTGACTTTGTGAAGTGCTGTGTCAAAATAAGAAATGAGTTGGGAATGTACCTCAGGGCAAAGGTCCTGGGTTCAATCTATCCCTAGCAAACCAGAGAGAGGGAGAAAGGGAGAGAAAATCAAGGCATGAAAAGACATAGAGGGACCTTAAACTTATATTATTAAAAGAAAGAAGCTAATCAGGAAAGGCTAAATGTATATTGTATGACTTCAACTATATAGCATTCTGCAAAAGGGAAGACTGTAGAGACTGTAAAAACATTGCCTGGGATTGGGAATGAACTAGATGAGGATGAATTTTTTTAGGACTATGAAACTCTCTGTCTCTCTCTCTCTCTGTGTGTGTGTGTGTGTGTGTGTGTGTCTCTCTCTCTCTCTCTGTGTATAATATCATTAATGACGTACATTTGTCAAAAGCCATAGAATTGTACTACACAAATAATCTTAATGTAAACTTTGACCTTGAATTATTAATTATGTATCAATGTCTTCATTTCATTATTTGAAAATAAATGTACTGTGCCAATGTAAAATGTTTTCTAAAAAAAGCATCTAAAAAGGCAAATAACAGTTGATAAATAATTTATATTATACAAAGTAAATAGATAATAATCTTTACCTTTACAAAACTGTAAAGATGGGCTGGGGATTTAGCTCAGTGGTTCCGGCACCTGCCTTGCAAATGCAAGGGCCAGGGTTTGGTCCCTTGAAACACATATAACAGTGCTGTGCATGGAGGCTCACACTCACCAGCAGTCAGTGCCACATGCCACAGTGCTGGCATGCTGGCTCATGCCTGTAATCCCAGCACTTGGGAGGCAGAGGCAGGAGGATCGAGCCTCAGGGCCAGCCTGAACTACAAAGTTAGACCTGTCTCAAAAAAAACCAAAACCAAACCAAACCAAGACAAAACAAAACAAAACAAAACAAAACTGTAAAGACAAAGCAGTCAAAGAATACATTATTTATAAAATAGGACAAGTAAAAATAGTTGCAATATATATTAGATCTTTAATATGCTGTCTTTTGACTTCTGTGACATTGGCAGAGGTTTTAGAAAACTCTCATTAAGAATGTAATGAAACTATTATTTCCTTATAGTTTACATTGGAGTTTTAAGTTATTTTTGGTTTTTGAGATATATTCTCACTATAGACCCCAGGCTGGCCTTGAACTTGTGATCTCCCTCTCAAGTACTATGGCTTACAGGCATGTGTCAACATTTCTGGTGTTTGAGTAATGAGTCATGGAAGAAAATTTTTTGAACATGTGTTAAACATTCAACCTAGAATTTCAGTTTTGAGAGATTCTTCTAGTTAAAATCAAGGGTCTGAAGATCTAGTTATAAGAATATATGAACTCTGGCATATCAGTACAAATTGGGAACTACCTAAATGATTAAAATGCTAAAACCCATCAGAGGAATGACTAAATAATCATGTCTTAGTCCACTGGGTGAGTGCTGCTGTTAGTGGCATTCTACATGAGTGTTTTTCAACTGAGTGTGGGGGCTCACGCCCGTAATCTCATCACTCAGGAGGCAGAGGCAGGAGGACTGCTGTGAGTTCAAGGCTTGCCTAGGCTATATAGTGAGTTCAGGGCTAGCCTACATTACAAAGCAAGACTCTGTCTCAAAGAAAAAAAAAATGAAGCTAGAGTTTCCTTTTTAAAACAGGATGATTTTCAAATGAGTTTGCATCAAAATTACCTGGCTCCCCATCTTCAGAAAATGTCAGCATCAAAGCTAAGAATTGCATTTCTAATAAATTCACACGTGCTGGTTGATGCTGTTCATCTCAGGACCATGTGTTTAAACCATTTTTTTTTTTTTTTTTTGAGAAATACTTTGGGGAAGGACACTGATTGTAAAATAATGTTCACTGTGTGATTCTAATAAGTGAAATGAGTCTAATGCACAGACTAGAAAGAGTTGAAAGAATGAACATACACTAAAATATTTACAGTGGTTATTTTGTGTAAGGGTAATGGGGGATTTCAGTTTTCCGTTTTTCATTCATCTGTTTTTAAAAGATTTCCAGTGAGAAGGTCCATCCCCTACTTATCACAGGCTCACTTTGTTGGTTTATGGACAAATCTGACTCACAGATAGTTTGCCTGAAACAGACTCCTTTGTAAGTCGGGAGTTTTCCTTACTTTGTTTCCTTACTATTTTTTAATGAGGAAGAAGTTAGAACCAAAAAGACAACAGACAATTTAAAGTTTCAACCTGTTCATGAGCTTTTTCTTATCTCTCATGTAGTGCTATAAAGACTTATCAAATTTACTTTGTAATTTTTTTGGCAAGGGCTCCTGGGGATTGAACACAGGGCCTTGTGTTGTTAAGCATGGGCGTTACCACTGAGCTCCATTCCTAGCCTGTAATTTTAAGTCTTTGCTCTGCTTGCAATTCCTTCATTATTTGAAATTAGTCAGTGATCTCAAGGTTGGCTTCCTGGAGTAGACTCAACTGGTTTTTCTTCCACTTTTACCATTTTCAAATCCATTCTTTACATCGCAGAATACCTTTTATAAAATCCTAATTTGTCACTGAAATAAATGCTTCCATTCACTTAATTCATAACTGTCTTATGTTTCATAATTCTTTAACTGTCTTCTCCTTTCCAGATGCTCTGAGCTTTTTTTTAAAATTTAAATCTTTATTGGTACATTATGGATACACATCATTATTGCATGCAACATTGAGAGTTTGTACCCTTTTAATTTATCCTTTGATAGATTTATTGTAATTCTCCAACCATGTCTGAACATTTTCTTTTCCTTCTATATGGGGCTTGTGCTCCCCCTTGAAGCCTGATATGGTTAACTCTTGATTTCAATATAAATATCATTTCCTTTGGGGAGCTTTTTTTTTTTTTTCCTAAGATACTACTTCCTAATTTTAAGGTAAGTACTCTTTCTGTGTTCTCATGGCATCTTTCAGTCCTTCTCTCATCATAGGCCGTCCATACTGCAGCTTAGTTAGTGGTAGTTCCCAGTTGATTGCTAGCCTCAGAAAGTAGGAATCAGTACATCAGACAGAGGGGGAGTCTCAGAAGTACTTGCTGATGAGTATGTGAGTGAACAGATAAATGAAGATGAAGAAGGAAGCAGGAATGTGAAATGTAGAGATGCATTGATGTATGTATGGCCTTAAGTTTAACTCCTGTAATGTGCTCTGTTTAACTAGAATTTCCTTTACTTTTTAACTTATTTGTTCTCTCCAGGAAAACTTAGAAAGAATTTGGCACAGACTCACTCAAATGATTAAAGAACTAGCAAGTAAAGCCAGTGGAGCAAAGATAATGAAATTGAGAAGATTCTCAGTAATTGAAAGTTAGCAGGATGATCTAATAACTACTTTAAATTGTGCGCGTGCAGAATTAATTTTCAAAAAAAATTGGTCAACTTTTTACCATTTCATGAAGAAAAAATTTTGTTGAATCTCTAGCAGAATTTATACTACATTTCATGAGGGCCAATGATACTAGAATTATTAAATGAAGAAATGGGAAATGCTAAATTTTATTGTAATATATGATGATGGTCTCAATCTTTTGGGAGAATGGTTTCAACCTTGTATGCAGAGAAATATAAAGAAAACAGATTGAAGTGATTTCTGATGGTCATATTTTATCAGTAACTAAAATATGGATTATTATAGTGTCTTTGATACTCAGATTTTAAACAAAATTTTCTGTTCTTTTTTAAAAATTTTTAAAAATCTTTATTGGTGCATTACATATACGCATCATGATTGCACTTCATAATGGGGATTTGTAACAATATAAGACACAACTTAATTCTCATTTTTTCCCATAGCCCTACCCACCCTACCGCCCCCCCATATACAGAAAATTTGTTTCCTTACTTTTTTGTTACAATCTCATAAAAATTTTCTGTTCTTAAAGAGCTGTTCAGAATTGAATATTGTGATTGTGAATTGTTTTCTAACTAATCTTTAGTCGCCTAAAGCTTTTCCTCTCAAGATTTAAGGAATGTTATTCTTCATCTATGAAAAAAATACTAATGTCAGAATCTGAGATGTTAATAATCAATATATGGAGAGCTATTTTTGGTGTAACATGAGCCTGGCTGTGTTGACTTGAATGAGCGATGCATATCCTATATAATCAGCAGAATGTAAGGTTTTGCTTTCTGTGCAGCTGTACAAGACATATTTAATTAATACTGAAGCAATTATCTTGACAAGTAAATCAAACTCAATTAGATCTCAATTAGCACAGTAACATTTTCTCAGATATTGTATGGTTGCCAGATGGTCATACATGTTTTTGTACCCTTTCCTGCTTTTAAAGGTTTACTTTCCTGCTACTGTGTTTATTATTTATAATCATTCAGGTTTTTTTTAATTTCTGAAGGGAAAATTTAAGATTTAATAAAGTATTTCATAATTTTCATGCCTAATTGTTTGATTTTATTTTATAATAAATTGGAAAAGGAAAACATACTCCTCTTATGTAAAATTAATAAATTCCAAAGTAGAAATTCTAGATCATTTAGGAGGAAATTTTCAGAAGGTGTTTAATTCATACCCAGTTAAAGACAGGCTGAATTACTGCTGGGGCTGCTTATCACTGTATTACACTGACATGTTCTCTAACAATGGAATGGATGCATAGATCTTTTTTAGGCTTAAATATAAGCCTTCTGATTAAAATTTTATTTAATGCTTACTAAATTAGAAATTATTGTAGCATATACTAGTAATACATGGAGCAGTTATGTCTTCAGAGATTTACTTTTCAAGTGCCTTTTCCAATGTCAGCTAAGTTATAAATTTACGAACTTCACCACATTCTTTAAGTTTTTTGATTTTATTTTATTATTCTCTCACAGATAAAGGTGAAGACAGAATTAAATCCTGGATTAGGACTGAGAGCGTTGTGGTCAGCTTACTTAAAATCTGAGCTTGATACTTTCATTTACTAACAATAGGCTTTGAAAATGGAATTTAATTGCCATAGCCCACGGTTTAAGGTAATGAACTTAACTCAAAGGAGAACTGAATGATTAAAATAGATAAAAGATAGATGACATTTTATATAATTCTTGGCACATAATAGAACTCAGAACTGGTTGTTACTTTGTTATTATTCACTTCTGTAAATGTATTCGTAATCATATTATGTATGTAGCTATATGTTTTATTTTGTACATTTACTTCTTTTTTCATATTACATATTTGATGTAAATACTACATTTAATGAATTTTTTTTCTAGTACTGGGAGTCCATTTTTTTCAGGGAATACTTTGACATTCATTTGGATAACCTTATTCCTAAAATTTGTAGATTCAGAATTTTATTGTCTAACATACATGTAAGATTGTCAGAGAGATTATTTCCTTGTTTCTATGGTTGTTACCTTCTCCAAATGCTCTTTGTAGTGTCAGCATTGTGTTGTGTGTGCAAAGAGCCAGAGAATAAATATAGACCTTAAATATTTTAGGCTTTATGGGCTGTTTGTAGCGCTTGTCAAGTGTTCTTTTTTTTAAAAAAAAACTTTATTTCAAAAGTTGTAGAATCACAGGAGTTTGCAAAAATAATACTGAAGGGTTCTGTGTACTTTTGGCACAATACCCCTAGTGGTTATATCTTACATATTATGGAGCAATGGGAGAAATAGGAAATTGACATTGGTACATTGGGTGCAGTGCTTCCCATTGCCTCAGTGTGTTGTCCAAATGCACAGCTGTTCATATCCTGAAGAACTTGTTCATTGTATCTCTTTATACTCACACTTCCCTCCTTCTTTACCACTCATTATCCTCTGAACATCACTGATTTGTTTCTATCTCTATAATTTTGTCATTCTGAGTTTTTTTTTTTAAGTATGTGTGTGGTATTTGGGCTCAAACCGAGGGGCACTCTACCATGGTTACATCTTTAGCTCCCTTTTAAATTTCATTTGATATTTTAAAAAAATAATTGATTTTATTGGAATTTCATTTGATATTTTAAAATTTTGAGAAAAGTTCTCATTTAGATAGCAGTTCAATTTGTGGTTTTTCTGCCTCAGCCTCCCAAAGTGATTTTCATATTACATAAAGAAGCTCATATAATATTTAACTTTTGGGGCTGACTTAAAAAAAAAAAAACTAGTTCTTGAGATATCTAAATTGTTTCATCAATATGTAATTGATTCTGTTTATAGCTGAGGAGTTTATCATGTTACAAAATATACTACAGTTTTTTTTAAGTATTCATATTTTAAGAGATATTTTGATGGCTTCTTTTTTTTTTTTTTTCATTTTTGAGACAGGGTCTCATTTTGTGGTTCAGACTGACCCTAAGCTCAGCCTCAAATTCATATCACAGCAATTCTCCTGCCTCTGCCTCCCGAGTGCTGGGATTACAGGCATGAGCCACCACGCCTGGCACTGTGGTATGTGGTACTGGTTGCTGCGGGGCACGAGTCTCCATGCCCAGTATGGTATGTGATTACCAGGGATTGAACCCGGGTCCTTGCGCTTGCAAGACAGGCGCCGGAACCACTGAGCTAACTCCCCAGCCTGGCTTCTTTGTTTTTGATGGTTAGAAATATGCTGCTAGGAATAAGTGTGTAGTGTCTTACCAGAGCTGACACTGAAGATGAAGAAGCAGGGAAAAAGCTAAGGAGATTATGGTGTACTACTGCTACTACTACTACTACTACTACTACTATTTTGTGGTTGTTTTCTTAGAGAATTTTTGTCTCCCATAGCTGGGCAATTAAAAATGTATTCTTAATCATATTATATATGCAGCTGTATGTCTTATTTTATACACTTACTCCTTTTTTCATATTACATATTTGATGTAAACACCACATTTGGGTACTGGGGATCAAACTCAGAATCTTGCACTTGTCAGGTAGAGTGGCACCACTGAGCTATATCACTGATCTGTGAATTTTTTTTTCCAGTTTGGAGAGTCATGCTATTGTTAATCAGTTGTTTTCACTAAATGAGGATATTTAGATAATTTGCAAGCATTAAAAAATATTAAAGCACCAAACATGTGACAATCTTTTTTTTGAGGGGGTGGGGGACTGAGGATCAACCTTGGGCCCTTGTGCTTCCAAGGTTGGTTCAGTATCAGTTGAGCTAAATCCCTGGCTTGTGACAATCTTTTTTATAAGATCATTTCTTTAGAGTAAGTTTTGAGGAATGGAGTTATTTGGTTAGAGAATAGAAATAATTATTCTTAAAGTTCCTATTATTGATTAAAGAATTGTTTTCCAAGTTG
>PVIR01028216.1:0-22166 GCA_004026965.1 Petromus typicus
AAAAATTAAATCATCAGTTTGAATCCTTTTGCATATCTGACTTAAACTTCCTAAAGTGATTAATAAATTTGAATTAAATAATAAATGTTTCAGCCATTAATATTAGACCATTAAAGCTATATTGAATAATAGTTAATAGTACTGTTTGTTTAAAGGATATTTCATTGTTCAAAAAACATTTTTGAGTAATATGTCTATTTGTTTTATGATTATTAGTAAATGTTACAAAACTTTCATGCTTGTGATTTAAGAAATCACTTCTCACTTTTTAGAAAAAGTAGAGCATTGAGTAATAATCTGTTTATAGCAATGGATTAAAACTCAAATTTGATTTGAGGAAAATGTTTCATATTTTTATCAACTATATTTTCCTTATGAATTCAATGGCTATCCATCAAAGTAAAATAAGGCTGAAGATTAAAATTAAGCTGAAGCTGATTAGGCTGAAGATTATCTGTCCCTAAATACTAATGTTACAAGATGATAAACACCTAATCTGTGGGTTACTCTTCCAGCAACAATTTTTTTAAACTAGTATTCTTAATTTTTGTGAAATGACAGAATTGTGTGTGTATTATATAAAACATGGTATTTTGAGGTTTATACACTTGTAGAATGGACACATCCAAATACTAAGTTCAGTACCTTATGTTGTAATCATTTTTATGCTGAGAATGCCTATCATCCACTCATTTCATCTCTGGTACCATTTATTATAGCATATAGTAGTAGCTTCTATAGTCAAGACTGAGATATCTGGACATACTTCTCAGTACTGGGACATATTTCTGTTTTCATGAGTGTGTATTACACAATGACTAACATACTATAGGGCCACCAAATATTTTTTGAAAGGCATCTTACTGGAGTACAGGTTCTCAAAGTAGGAGCTGATTATTCTCTGAATTTCTCCTGGATCTGTGCTAATTTTCCCCCTTTCATTCTTGATTACATGGATTTTATCCTTTTTCCTTCATTTTTTGGTAAGTTTGGCCAAGGATTTTTCAATTTTGTTTATTCTTTCAAAAAGCCAACCCTTCAATTCATTGATTTTTTTATATCACTCTCTTAGTCTCCATTACATTAATAATCTTTAAAATTTTCCTCATTGTATGACTTTAGATTTTTCTTGCTCCTCTTTTTCTAGTAGCTTGAGGTTCCACATTAGATTATTCCTTTGTGCTAGCTCTGTTTTCCTAGTGTAGGCATTCACTACTACGGATTTCCCTCATAGAACTGCTTTCATTGTGTCCCATAGATTCCTGTATGTTGTAATGAGATTATTTAATTGTAGAAACTGTTTAATTTCTTTATCATCTTACTATGGTCAGAGTGTGCAGGGGATAATTTCAACTATTTTGCATTTGCTTAAGCATGCTCTGTGAACTAGCATGTTGTCTATTTTGGAGGATGAGTCAAGTGCAGCTGAGAAGAATATATATTTGGACTCTGAGTTTAAATACTCTGTAGGCATCTATTAGGTCCATTTGTTCCAAGGTTTGGTTCACTTCATGTATTTCATTATAGATTTTTTGTCCACTTGTGACAGTGGATTAGGGAGGGCAAAGGAGTGGAAAACAAGAGAATCAATATGTGTCGTTATAGGTACAAATGCTCAAAGAAATAATTGTATAAAACTTAATCATGTAAAAGTTAATTCTTGGTCCTCTATTTTTTGATATTACACAATAGATTAAATACCTTCTGTATATTTTTCTTAAAAATTAGTTGTTTAAAAATGATGAGTACTTCCAAAGAGTTTTATTGATTAAAAGAAAATGATTATAAGTAGAGAGGTGTGATATTTTAAAAATAATTATTTCTACTATATAATGAATTATTTTCTCCATAAATATCAATTCAATATATAAATGTTAAAACTATATGGCAACTTGTGAACATGTATAAATAATATAGCACTTTCTTCCAATATATGACTGGTCTCAGTAAGTGTATCAGTGCTTTTTTTTCAAGAAATCAAGAAGAGGTGGAGAAATAGGAGCAAATGAGAGAGAGCAAAAGGGGAGAGGGAAAAGAGGGGAAAGAAGAAAGGAATTAACAATGGTATCACAATGAGAATGAGTGCAATTCCTCAGGTTTAGTACTAATAAAACATCATCTGTACTTTGCTTCACATGATAGGTGTACTTCTGCATTATTTCTTCAACAATTTTTAAAGGCAGTTGAGATAACAGCTATTTTAAATTTTCATAAATTTCTAATATGAATACGAATATTTTTATAAGTCAAGTGCAATCTCCATTTTAGAGAAATGGGGAAAAAGCATCGCTCATCTGCCAAAGTCAGCTATCTTATGCTCATCTGTGTCCTCAGTTGGCACCAGGTTTTTCCCCACCAATGGAGGCAATGAAGCCTGTCTTAAATCTCCATGATTTCACCCATGGATAAAATGCTGCCTAATTCAGCTTTAAAAAGAGAAGAGCTGAAGAAGAGCTGCCTTACTCATTTGAATAAGCCCTAGTTTATAACAGGCAACAAGATGATAAAATAAAAGCCCAGCTGAATCCAGTTACAGAAGAGATCTATTCACTTACTCCACGCACTTAAATGAAAGCTGTATCAGCATGTGACAGCCTTTAATAATACTAAACTTGATAACAGCTTATATTTTTATAACAACTCTGTTTTCTTTCAGGCGTACAAGCAGACTTACTAATCTATGCCAGATTAAAAATCAAAATAAATCTTTCTTTGCAAAAATAATAATAAATCTGTCCTTGATAGCTTTGTAATTATAACAGAAAATAGCATGTACTCTAAATGAGATACAAATATTACTCTAATTCAAGTCTATATAAATTCATTTCATCCCTCAATTCATTTAAAATGCTGACCCACAATTTTGTTTCCTCTTATTAACTGATAGCCATTACAGTTTTTATCTTAATGGTCTTTATTTATTTGAATGCACAAACACAAAAATCTTATATTACACAAATGTACAAGGAAAGATAATCTATTGTTTAACCTTGATCAGACAGTAGTCCAAGTATAACATTTAGGGATCAGTTTCTGAAAAATAATTCAATAATTAAATTTCAGATGTTCAGTGTCCACAAAAATCTTAATTTAAATGGAAAAAAATAATATAATTCAACTTTACATAAAACTCCAACTTTCTTTGCATATTTTTGAAAAAAAATACACATGCCAAACCTTTCTTAGGAACTGAAAAACAAATCCTACTTGATGACTTATGACTGCATAAACTTTGGTGTGTATTTCTTTTCTTTGTCTTTTATTTTAACGTTAAGAAGCGGGTGAAGGGGGAAAATGTCCAGATTGAAACAAAAAAGTAAGGAAACAAATTTTATGTATATGGGGGGTGATAGGGTGGGTAAGGCTATGGGAAAAAAAATGAGAATTAAGTTATGTCTTATACTGGTACAAATCCCCATTATGGAGTGCAATCATGATGTGTATATTTAATGTACCAATAAAGATAAAAAAAGAAGCAGCACGTGATACTGTACACAATGAAATATACTAATTATATTTTCTGAACTGCAACTAATATAGTATTGGTAAAATCAACATATCATTAAAAACACAGCAAAATCATAAATAAAAAGTCAAAATACAACTAATGATAGATAATAGGAAAAGTGGAGAAAAATATTTTGCAAAGGAAGAGAGGACCAAGATATGATGAGAAGATGAGGGAGAAGAAGAGAAAGGGGCATGGACAGAATAAGGATATGGTCTGTACATGTACAAACTCTCCACAATGAATCTAATTATGTAATACAAATGTGTACTAGTAAAAATAAGTATTAAAATTAATAGCTACATCTGAATAACTGGCCACAACTGTGACAAAATATGAGGAATCTTTAATTTAAAATCATTATTGCAGTAAGTGACATACTGTCGTTAATCCACTTAAGAATGTACACCTTGGCTTTGAGCACACCACATGGCGCTTATCCCTTTTGGAAGCAGTTCTAGAAATCTTTCATGGCTTTAGATTTTCTATTGTGGATGTTTAGATGTCCTAGATTAATTCAAGTAATTCATCTTTCATGGTTATTTGGACATTGGTGAAGAGCAAGAGGTCACATGGAGCCAGCTTTGGGAACTAACACGAATAAGGACATACCGAAATGTGTTTTTGAGGCTGATTTTGTAGTATTATTTTTATAATTCAAGTCTATATTGGTACATTATATATACACATCATCATCACATTCAACATTGAGAATTTGTACTAGTATATAACACAACTCAATTCTCATTTTTTTCCTATTCCCCTAACAACCCTACACCCTCTATATCCTATACACATAAGCTATTTCCTCTATTGCCGTCACATTATTTTCTCCCTCATTATTTAACCCTATACCTTATTTCCTTTTAAATATTTTCTGTTTTACAATACGTACTATATATAGTAGGACTCATTTACATCTTCATTTTCTCATATCAGAGAAAAGATATGATATTTACACATCTGTGATATATTTATTTCACTTATGAGGATGTCCTCAAGGCACATCCATTTGAGTATGAATGACTCAATCTTATCATTTTTAATGGCAGAGTAATACTCCATTCTATTAAAGAACTGCATCTTTATCCAGTCTCCAGTTGATGGACATTTTGGTTGTTTCCAAGATTTAGCTCTCACAAACTGAGCTGATATAAACATGGGTGCACATATGTCACTGTGATATGAATATTTATTTATTTATTTATTTATTTATTTATTTTGAGACAGGGTCTTGCATTGTAGTTCAGGCTGGACCTGAGTTCAGTCTCAAACTCACATCACAACAATCTTCCTGCCTCTGCCTCCTGAGTGCTGGGATTACAGGCATGAGCCACCACGCCCGGCACTGTGGTATGTGGTACTAATTGCTGCTGGGCATGAGTCTCCATGCCCAGTATTGTATGTGGTTAGCCAGGGATCTAACTTGGGTCCTTGAGCTTGCAAGAAAGGCGCAGAACCACTGAGCTAAATCCCTGGCACAATGTTTTAATTCTTTTGTGTATATACTCAGGAGAGGAATGGCTGAGTCAAACAGGACCTCCAATTCTAGCTATTTGAGGAATCTCCACATTGATTTCCTCAGGGGCTGTAGGAGTCTACACTCCCACCAACAGAGGAGAAGGGTTCCTTTTTCTCCACAGCCTCACCAGCATTTGTTGCTGGCTAATTCTGAGATAGCCGCCAAGGTTCCATAGGAGTCGACTGCACACTATTTACCTAGAGTGTCCCTGGGCCCCCTGAGCACAGTCGGTGTGGAGGCAGGCAGTTCCTGAGTGCTATTTTGAAGCTACCTTCACTGTGTTTTAAATCACACTTCATAAAGTCACTCAGGAAAGAAGACATTTGTAAATGCCTAAGACTATAATAAAAATGGTGGAATAACTGTGTCTCAAGAGCAGGTATAATAGTATTGTGGTTTTTTTCTTACAATTTTTTTCTTTATAATTCAAATGTTCACTGTATATTTTGATCACCCTGGGTATTAGCCAAATTCTGATCCCATTTAGAACAAAAAATTATACAATAAGGGACTATTATTTCAATTATAGTTGTTCCTTAAAAATGAAAGACTTTGAGCAAAGCATCTTCATCGACAAGAGGGGAACGAAGAAGAGTCAACATGCTGATGTGAATTAGGTTGACGTGAGTGACAGTTGTGTGTGGAAACCTCAGTAATGGCTGTGGTTCCTCATACTGAAAAGCATTGGGATAGATACACCAGGACAAAGATCTTATCCTCACAAAACCCTGGCAGAAACTCTATTAAAACATTTGACAGTAGGGCAATTGGAGCTTCTATAACATTTCAGAATACTCAGATTTTTTTTTAAGAAAAGGAAAAAAAAAAACCAAAAAAACAAACAAACAAACAAAAAAACACTTTCTTCTTTCTTTGACCTCTATTGTATCACTTTGTTTTCAAGCTGGATTACCTTCTTGATCCAAAATGAACTACCAAAGAGGCCTGAAAGTTTTAAAGCCAATATTTACCCAATACTTTTCAGTAGTCATGTATTATGAGAGAAAATGTTGGTTTCAGTATCATTTCCATTGGTCAATGACTTCTCAATAATTCAGGATGGTCTTGGTGTGCATTTTATTTTCAAAAAACTCTATGTGTATGCTTAATATTTATAAGATTTACCTTCTTGTTTTACAGATATCCTCAGCTTTCTTTATCAGTTGGGTACTATTATTTGAACACAAGATAAAGAAATGACATATCAAAAAAACAAACAAACAAAAAAAAGATCTAGCTTTCCACTCTTTTATTTTCCACTCTTTTATTTCCCACTCCAGAGCACAGAGACCATCTTTGGACATTTAAGGTTCCAACATACTTTTTTCTTTTTACTTTTTAATACATTCATAAACCAATGCTATTTACTTCCAAAGAGCCCTGCTTTATCAAATTAGAATATTTCCTTTGCAGTCACCTCTGTTGCCAGAACCATTTAAGATAAATTTCTGTTCTTTCGAAAACTGCAGCCAAATTTTGTCATCAGGAAAGCAAAGTGCAGTTTCACTGTCTACATAATCCTCTTCACCTGAAAGATTCAAATTATGTGGTCAGGAATGATTCCGGAGTCCTTCAAACCATCTCAGGCTTTCACTGAAACTAACTTCTTTTTAGTCTTAAGAGGCTCTTTCAATTCTGCTGTCCCAATAAGATTCTCTGTATTATCTATGTGGACAATGACTTTTCAGTTGTCTGAATACTATTTATCTAAGATTACAAAAATATTATGCAACACTCAAGTAATGATGAAACTACCCTTAACCAATCAAATTTAAACATAATTCTCTAACCACTATTTTCCCTAGAGTTTATTTGACTTTCATATTCTCGACCTCTGTCTTTTTATGGTGTTTAACTTTACATAACTTTTTTTTAAACTTAAGAGTGAGGAGTCTATAAATGTGTTAACACAAAATCTTAAAAAATGAAATATTTATGAGGATAATTGAAAGTATGACTACAGCACACATGACAGTGTCTTACTTGAACTAATATAATTTCAAGGTTTTGCACTGAATGAGCGTGTCAGGTTTTGGGTGCAGTGTAAATTTCACAAATTATAACAAGTGGACCTTGAGAGTTAAAACTGTGACAGTTTCCTCTGCACTCTGTTTTATTGGATTTTAAGTGGAATCTGAAGCAAAGGGAAAAACTAGAATGAAATAAATATTTACCTTCCCAAACTTAAGAAATATGGAGATATTGTCATAGGAAAAGACTTTAGGAACAAATGTTCAGCAGCATGGGAACCAACAGGAAGAATCAACAACTGGGATCTCATCTTATGAAAAAAACTTCTGCCCAGCAAGAAAAACCACCTGCAGAATAAAAAGATAACTTACAATTGGGAAAAAAAAATATCAGCTATTCCTCAGGCAAAGGACTAATATGCAAGATTTTTAAAGAACTTAAAATTCATACTGTCCCAAATTTCAAAGACCCAACTCAAAAATAAGCACTGGCAATGAACAGGCATTTTTCAGATGAAGAAATAAAGGCAACAAAATATGCATGAAGAAATGTTCTGACTTGCCAGTCATTTGAGAAAAACAGATGAAAGCAACAGTGAGATTTCATCTCACTCCAGAAAGAATGGCTGCTGTTGAGAAATCAGCCAATAGCAAATGCTGGAAAGGCTGTGCAGAAAAAGGGACCCTTTTCTACTATTGCTGATGATGAAAATTAGTTCAACCACAGTGGATGGAAGCCAGTGTTTACATTAAAATTATAGGTTCCATTTGACTCTCTTCCCCAGTTGAGTATATTCATGAAGAATTAAGAACATCATACTTCAGTAATATATGCACACTATGTTTATTCCAGCACAATTTGTGACAGATAAATCCATCCCAAGGCCCATCAGCAGGTGAGTGGGTACATAACATATGCTTTTTAAAATAACTGGAGTACTATGGAGCCATAAGGAAAAATAAAGAAATCATTTATAGCGAAATGGATGCAATTTGAGGCCATAAGCATAAGTGAAATAAATAGGTCACAGATGTGTAAGTATCATATCATTTCTTTAGTAAGAGAAACTAAAGATGTATATAAATACTGTGTAACTGGAAGAAAGCGTTCAAAGTAGAAGAAGAGCAAAGAAGGGGAGGGGAAATCAAGAAAGGAAAGAATAAAATTTAATGGAAAAAATGAAGATACAGGGCCGGGGATATAGCCAGTGTTTCTGGCTCCTGTCTTGCAAGCGCAAGGACACGGGTTCAATCCCTGGTAACCACATACCATACTAGGTGTGGAGACTCACCCTAGCAGTAACCAGTACCACATATCACAGTGTCTGGCATGGTGGCTCACGCCTGTAATCCCAGCACTCAGGAGGCAGAGGCAAGAGGATTGCTGTGATGTGAGTTTGAGGCTGAGCTCAGGGCCAGCCTGAACCACAAAGTGAGACTCTGTCTCAAAAAACCTTAAAAAAATAAAAAATGAAGATAAATATGCAAAGCTTATACATATAGGACAGCAGAGAGGTTGGAGGGAGGGCAGGATCACAGGAATAAAACAGGAATCAAGATGTGTCACACACAGATTAAAATTCTCAATGATGAATGAAATCATAATGTACACCTAAAATATATCAATAAACTCAACAGAGAAAAAGTAAGAACTACATGTAAACTGGGATATGTTTTTAAAAAACCACAATGAATTAGGTACTAAATGATCCAGTATTTGGTGATATAAGAAACAGGATAAAGAATGACTACCGGACTTGGATATTTTCTTCTCAATTTGAAACTTTCCAATGCATTAACATTACCTTTAAAAATCAAGTACTTTGGTATCTACAAAATTTTGGAATTTACTTGACTTTAAAACCTCTTACAAGTTTCTAGTTCTTATATGTTTAGTAGGAAAAGCATCATGTAAAAATCTCCTTTCATATATAAAATTGAATATATATTATTTAAAATGTCTTATTTAAAGTAGTTACTCATTTTTCCATGATTATAAGTGTTTCATTTAATTGTCACATGTTTACATATTTCACCTTGTAGAGGTGATAAATTTCTAGGGATCATGAATTATGTAAAACTCTATTTTTTATGTCTCATAGCCTAAGGCCACTACTTAAATAAGCTAAACATCTACAATACTCTGCTACTTCATTTGATGCCAATATGTTGTTTAGAGTATATGATTTTTAAATTTCATACACCTAAAATTTTGTAGTAACATATTTTAAAAATCATTAACAAAGAAAGTTTGTGTTGGGCCGAGGATTTAGCTCAGTGGTTCCGGAGCCTATCTTGCAAGAGCAAGGGCCAGGGTTTGATACTCAGTAAACACATCTAACAATACTGTGTGTGGAGACTCATGCCTACCAGCAATGAGAGCCACATAGCACTGTGCTGGGCTTGGTGGCTCACACCTGTAATCCCAGCACTTGGGAGTCAGAGGCAGGAGGATTGCTGTGATGTGGGTTTGAGGTTGAGCTTAGGGCCAGCCTGAACTACAAAGCAAGACCCTGTCTCAAAAACTAATGAACTAACTAACTAACTAAATAAATAAATAAATAAAATTGTTTTAAAAAATAAAGTTTGTGTCACAAGACAGAGATCATGATAAATTTATACTAATGTTTAACATTTGACTTTCTAATGACAAAACACACTTCCGTTTTATGCTCTTTTCTCATCTGTTGGAGATGTTTTGTACAAGTCTGCTACACTGGTGCTATTATTTCATTTTCTGTTCAGTAATGGACATTATACAACGGCATTAGCTATTTTTAAATATTTCCAGTGGTTTATAAACAGCACTGATCACCAAATAACCAATAATAAGGAATATCATTGAAAAAAATCTGTGCAATTGGATTATTCTATCCACATCAATTCTCTGTGGAAAATAATACCAAATAATAACACCATTAAAATGATGGAATTCTTTTCAAGCAAGTCTGTTCAGGAACAGTATTTCAGGGTTTTGCAATTGAATATAAAAGGAATTGATTGAATTTTTCCTCAGTGCTTGCAGTGCAACAGCTCAGCAATAATTTGCTAAAGGCCTATTGTAGCTGTTAAGGAGGCATTTGACTCAACAATAAATGTGTAAACTTGATGTTATTTTGTATGTTTCTTGTGGCTTTAAATTATGCCACAAGAGAAAGCTGGGATAGAGGGAAACAATTTTTTTTAAAAAAACTACTCTGTTTTCATGAGATTTATGCCATGTAGGTTAAATATGATCTATCAGTAATCTGGAAGGCTTTTTTTCTTTTTTTTTTTTTTTTTGCCTTTCATCTATCCAAGCCTGTAGTTTTACTCTACATATCTCACTTCTTAAATATGTTATTATGAATTATTTTATTCTGTTTGATATGAAGGAGAGTATATGGACTAAATTTTGTTCTCCTTAAATTCATATATCAAATTCCTAACCCTCAGTATATCAAAACACAAGCTTGTTTAGAAATCTTTAAATATGTGATTAAGCTGAAATGAGTGCATGACGGTGAGGGCTGATCCAAGAGCATCTCTGTAAAGAGAGACACAGAGAAGTGCACTAAAAATATGTGAAGGGGAGAGGATGACTCTCTAGAAGCCGACTGTCTAAAGAGGCATACAATAGACGCACTCTTGGTGGGAGGAAACATTCTTAAAATCTATGACTTTTGGTCTTTTAGGTGTCAGAAATACAACGAAATCAGTATTTTTTTTGTTTGAGTCAACTTTTGCAATACTCTTCTATGACAGTTTCAGAAAACTAATAGAGAGAACGAAGCACTATTTGAAGAATTAAAAAAAAATCTTTGAAATTATGCAATGATTAATGAACAGCAGAATTTAAGCAGAAGACCTCGGTCTAAACTACAAGTTAAAATGTACTACTGCAAAAATGCATTCTAGGATTAACTGTCCACATCAGTCATGGAGATAAGTTATAAGGGAGCAAGTGACCAACTAGAAGATAGAAGAGAGGAAAAATATTACAGGGACAGAGGCAGAATTCTATTAGAAAAAAGGAGGTTTTGAAATGTAACTTAAAATGAGCATAGTAATAGTTTTAAATAAAAATTCAAGGCTTCATGCTTAAAGACAAAGCAAAAATGAAATTATGGAAATTATTGAAAAGTTCCTGGGGAGGGAATGTGTTGTAGTAAAGGAAAGTTTGAAATGTTGGGACAAGGTAGAAAAATCTGAAGCTTTTGAAATTCCTAAATCACTTACACTTTATTTTGAAAGAATCAGGAAAATCTCCACAATTTTGATTGCATGTTGATTCTTCTAGACCTAATTTCAAGGAAAGTAATTTCATTGGCATTTGGGCTAAAATGTAGTAAAGATGGTGTGACTTGAAAGCACATCTCCAAAATCCCATTTTTGGAAATTCTAAATACGTGCAGTAAAGTATTTTAATTTTAAAATTCTCAGTTAACAAGTTCTTTTTTCAAAGATATGTCTAATGCAAATATACTGTTATTTTGCTGTATGTCTGCTAATGTCTTGGGCAAATCCAGGTAATGTTTTATAGAGAGGGAATAAAACACACTGAAATATATCCATATTATCTTTACCTTTCTACAGAGGTTGAATTCTTCACATAAAAATTGTAAATATCAAGAGATTTTAAAAGGCAAATGATGATTTAGAGTCCCTAAGGTTGTCTTAAAGGTGTGTGGGTTTTTAACTACTTACAGGCACTAACCCTAGAATTTTTCAATTCAGTTTCTCCAAAATGCAGAGTTTGAGAATTTCCATTGCTAACAACCCAAAGTAACATGTATGCTCTTAGTTCTGGAAAGTTAGAAGAATGGCAATAAAATTGGGTGGCAAGATTAATAGGACAGAGCACTCCCTCCCTAAAAAATCAGAGTATTTCTAAGTTTTTTTGATAACAGTTTATACAACAAAAAATGAGGAGTCTCCATGATAAGATTAATATCCTCTCCTTTCATGTTTTTTATCACTCTATCCTTTCATTTCCTTTAGTCTGTTCTTCTCTTTATCTTCTCCTTCCTGTTGTTATATCTATGGCTTTCCCCCCCCCAGATTTTCTAAGCTTGGAATGGCCCCCCAAAGTATAGAAAAACATGAACTTTTTGTAAGTTCATCTTTCTTACTCTGTTTCAGAAAAAGTGTATTTAGTGTTTTATTCACCCTTGCTTTGAACTTATTGATAATTACATTAATTAAATATGGCTAAGTTTTTAGATGATTACTTTCATTAGTTTAAAAAGATACATACTTCTAAGTGAGTTTTAAGAAATTAGTATGTAATTAGAAACACTTTATTCCAATCAAGGACAATTATGCTATCATGTGTTAGAATAACAATGTAGATTTAGAAACATATTTAAAGTCAATTATTATGCACTACTTTATTTTATGAGTACCTACAAGTTCACTATTTTATGAACATGTCAAAACATTAGCAAGGAGTCAGGAATGGTCTAGCATTTTTCTTGGTTCTGTATTTGATTAATATGATTTTTAAGGGGATATTTCAATATTCTTGAGTGCTTTAAAGTATGTTGTACATCTAATTTCTCAAAACTTTCTGCTCTGAATCATAGAGAGAAGCACTACATTAAAAGTTGTCAATGTTAGTAGTTTTAAAAGTACTCTAGTATTCTATAGTTTTATTCTTTGAACTCTTGCAGATGAAGTCTTCTTGGAAAAAAGAAATATGCTTTGAAGTCTAGATAATATATAGAGCTGTCAGAATGCTTCTTTGATACTTTTCCTGTTCTTTGTTATTGCTATATGGAAAGGTACTCATTTCTGAGAGATGGTGACTATTGCAATGAAACAAAATTCAATTATTCATAAGTCCTATACATTTTTTGTAATGGATAACAGGGAACTTTATAATGTATTTTTTTCTTAAAAAAATTAAAACACTAAGAAATTATAATCATATGCATTAAATGCCTAGATATTAGTCTTTCTGCTTATGATAATCTATGCTGAAATATTTGTTTGAATGACTTGCATTTCCTCCCATCAAACAGTGAGGTAGTATTCATATTGTTAGGCAGGGAGAGATTTGAGAACATGGGAAGTGGAGAAGCCAGCTCTCAGCTAGTACATCTGAAAGCAAACAGAGACTGCCTTAGTGACAGACACTGTGATGCACACCTGTAATTCTAGAGCTCTGGTGAGTAAACACAGGAAAATCCCAAATAAAACCATCACCCCCCCAGCAACTTAGGATTTTAAAGAAAATTTTTCACAAACTAAGTCAGTAAGTACATAAATAGGACTGGGGTTAAGTGTAAAGATCAGACAATGAGAGGAAGAGAGAGGGACATAGAGACAGAGAGAGACGGAGACAAATGGAATGGAAGGAGACAAAGAGAAACAGAGAAAGACAGTTGCTTAACTTGTGGTTGTCCATATATTTAATTAAATTGGGTCATTCAGGTACAATCATTAGAATATTCATTTCTGGGTAATCAAAGATGGGAAATAATTAAATATTATTCACTGCTTATGATCCTTCAAGTCACTTGCATTATTTAAAATTCTTTTAAAATCATATTCATATATATGTTCTAAAATCAGTATATTATACATTCATATTTTGAGACTTACAACTGCCTAAGTAATTTGAGCATCACAGTGAGATATTCATTTCATTTTAAGCAATCCAAATTCAAAGAGATAGTCAAGGGTAGTGTTGAAATTTTATTTGCTTAGAGAATCAAAATCGTGAAACTATTTTCTGTGACTTGCCTTTTGCTTGCATATAAAAGATAAAACAAAGAAAGCAGCAAGTATTTCTAAATTATAGGAATAAATCAAGTTTCCAGTGTGTGTGTGCATGTTTGTGTGCATGCTTAATGCTTCGTTCACCGAAAGGTTTCATGATAAGTTTTTGTTAAACTTATTCTTAGATTTCATATCATAAAGAGACTTGTTAAAATACTGTTTTGACCACTCTGCTACAGTGATGAGAGAAAATGATGTTACGTGCCAAAATATGAAGTGAATATTTCAACTCTGGTAAAACGTTTGCACTTTTGGTGAGTAGAAAAACATCCTTCCAAGGCATACACAGTTTCACACTGTAGAATCTCTGGGTCTTAAGAATATGTTGCTATAAATAGAATATTAATTTATTGTGAAACCACAATAATAACCACAAACTGAATGTCTTCAAAACCAAAAATTTGTTTTCTCAAGTTGTGGAGACCAGAATGAACAACCAAGCTATTGACAGTACTGTTGATTTCTGATGTCTCCAAGGAGAGAATCTACCTTACTTCCACATTGTAGGTTGGATCTAATAGTGTTCTGTCGCTCTAGGTGTACTCCTATTCAGTCTAGGTTCACATACAACCCTCATATATATTGATCTCCTCCTGGGACTTTTACTTTCATTCTCAAAGAACATCGGTGGCAAACGTGGTCACATTCCAAACTTTCAGGTGGTCACATCTTCCACATGTTGATATTCTATCTATTAAATGAAAATTTTGTAAAATTGCAAATGGATTAAGGCTTATGAGATGCTAATAATTAGCTTGGATTATACGAATGGAGCCAGTGAACTTTCTTGGAGACAGACAAATCCAGAGTTAACATCAGAAAGGAAGATATGACCATGAAAGCAGAAGTGACAGAAGGTGAAGGACAAAGATCCTGAAAGTGATCAGAAGTTGTTACACTGCTGGCTTGGGAGAAGGAGAGGAAGCTTCATCAAGAATCTGGTGAAAGCAAGGATGAGTCGTCTTGCTAGAGCCTCTGCATGGAATAGTGCCCTACTAGAATGTTCACTTGAGGACTTTTGACCTGCAAAACTATAAGTGTGTATGATTTCAGGGTCTGTATTTATGGTAATGTGTTACTGCAGCAGTGAAGAATGCACTTTCCTTCTTTGATTCATATCACTGTGAAATGTCTGTGTTCTGCCTTCATGGAGAAGGAAAACTTACAAATTATTAAGATTCAAAATCCTTACCGACATGAATAATATATTCACCATGATACCAACGGTTTACTGAATAAATTTGAAAATAATTTTTATTTAACTAGGGATTTAGCTCACTGGTTCTGGTACCTGCCTCGCACATGCAAGGTTAAGAGTTTTATCCCTGGTACCAAAAAACAAAATTTATACCACTATTAATTATTATAGATTTTTCTTTATTCATATTTGTTTTTGACACAAAAGAGATGTAGAACTATGTAAGATTTTTAAATGCTTACTGATGAAAAATTTCATATGGACAAGAAGCCTATTATTTTCAGTTATTGGACACACACACCTGATGAGTTTGCAGAGTTTCTGTATAATAATCAGATGTTTCATCAAAGTATGCAGTTAACTTAATACCAATTATTTTACTTAACTTCATGTTGTTCTTTAAGGTAGTGGAAGTTTACAATTAGAAAAAATCCATTATACTTTCAAATCTGACAGGCTTTTGGTCTACAAAAATTTCAATTTATTTAAGCACTAACATTGCAGCTAGCAACAATTTTAGCAAGTTTACTGCTAATAAAAAAAAAGAAAATACCCCTGCAAAATTTACCACAATTGTTTACTTTCTGAAAATGAGCACTAGAATATTTGCATAACATCTGCACTGCTTGGAGGGCTGAAACACTAAAGCAATTAGCTGTGTGTTCTATAATGCATGCTGCAACTCAAGCAACGTTGAAGTTGAGCTAACTTATTATTTAGTTAGCAGAGAAAAGGGGCTTTATTTACCTTTTACTATTAGCATTTCTTTCAAACCCTGATCATGGTAAATGTTTTAAAAACTTCATTTTTGAGATGCTTCCAGAGAACATCATTGGAAGAAAATTATTTTTACGAGTCCTTCTTTGATCTTTTAAATATGTTTTTATATCTATTTTATGTACTTGAGCATGACATATTTTATACAATCATTATTTACAGTCAATAAATCTGCAAGCCTTTTTCCAGAAATTAAAAACTAATTTATAATAATCATATGGTAAAATAGCTGTTTTACTAGTTTAGATGTACTGACTGATATATCTCAAATTCCACACGAGTGTTTGAATTATATTTTTAGGAAATAAATAACATCACTATGGTGATGATGTTTTGTTTTTGCACAGTCATAATGAACTGTTTTTGATTTTCAAAATATTTAAATTTATTATTTTATAACTTTTAAAAATCATGTTAAATTCTGCATTAAAATCACTGTAGTGATATCTATTATGCTTTAATTTTAGGTATATCACATACAGCATCCTCAGTATATCACATACATAAATTTCAGTAACTCAAATTAAGTTTAAATGAATATTAAAAAGTTGTATATTGGAAAGATAAAATCCATCTTACAGTTGATCACAGCAATGGTAAAATGGTAAAATCCTTAGAAAACTCTAAGTATTATACAAAATAATAAATAACAGAAGAAGAGATTTCACCCCATCCTGGAAACTGTGAGGGTGTGGAGATGAGAGTGGTCGGCTGTCAAACTGAGGTGGAGGGGAGAGCCCAGCCTGGGCAGACAGGGCAAGGACGGGTCACGGACTACTGCCTTATAAAACTCAGTGAAGGCAAAGGAAAAAGCAGCCTTGATAAGAAGTTAGAATTGAAAACTGCACAAACATGAAATTCCGCAAGGATTGTGGTACCTCGTTTCGCGAACTTAATTTTTTCCCGCAATTCTGATCACAAACTGAATCATATGAGAATCACATCAAATTCAACGGTTAGATGTAGTGATGATGTTATGGGGAAATGAGATTTGGATCTTGTCCAATTTGGTCGAGAACTTGTCCAATTTGGTTATGAACTGAGTCACCTGGCACCACTGTACACGCCCTGAAGAAGAGAAGAGAACACACCTTTATCAGGGGAAAAGTGAGAAGCTAAACAAAGCTGCTGGTCAGTGCTACACGAATCTGAAATAAGATGACATTTCCTTGAGGGTGACAACTGTGGCAGCTTCTCTGTGGGATACAAGTCTTAGATTTTGCTTCCTACATTGTGAAGAGAAGCTGAAATCGTGGGACAGCTGAGGAGGAATCTGGTCGTGCAAGCTAGGTGACACTGAGTCCAGCCGTCAACCACTTCCTCCACAAACGTGCACTGCAGGGAATGTTCACAGCAGACAGGCAACAGCAGCATTCTCCGTACACAGACGAGAGTCTTGGTTTTCAGTAATTAGTTTCATCGTGAGTCCTTGATATTGCACCAGAAATCTTCAACCACTGTCGATTTCTTGTTCAGGCTGTGCTTTTCAGTCACAGTGTAGGACTCGACATTTCACTCAAGGCTGCCCTTGCATGTGACATTACTCTGTTACTGGACTCTTGAAGCTGGTGTTCTTTGTGAAATGGCCACTGCTCAATTAGCTTCCCACGCATCTTAATTTAGTAAACTGATCCCAGGGGATTTCTTTAGCAAAGCCACGGTCAGTGGTGGAAGTCTCGGGTAACCGGTCTTATAGCAGAATGAGCCGAGCTGGGAATCTGTTCTGACTTTGTTAACTTCAGAACTTACCTTTAATTCATGCTCAATAGCATTTTCAAAGGACTGTGGAGTACTGCTCAGCACTGTCCAATTTGTTTCTAAATGAGTCAAATGACAAGCAATTGAAGCTGAACAAAGCTGGTGAAATGACACCTGGTGTCCTCTGCTGTGATATTTAATCATTTTAGAGCCCCAGTAGCAGAACCGGCCATGTTTGATGGAAGTATGTTATTTCTTGGGGACGAAGTCATCACTTAGCTACACTCTTCTGTAGGCAGCCACTGTGACTGAGATACAAGTGTTTCATGAATGTGTCATGTAATTCTTGTCTGTTGATACACAAAACAGCAAAAAGTATGGGCTACATCATGTGAGGAAAAATAGTTTTTTACATTGTAGTCTGAACTGGATGGGAAGTTTTTTCTCCCTTCTGAATGTTTTACTAAGATATTATTTTGCAATAAGCAGAGATAAGATGTACAGAATTCCTTTCTTTCCAGATTCCTAAGAAGCCTAATAAGAAATGGGTAGTTCTCAAAGTGGCAGGTAATATTCCTTTAATATCTTATTTTAGAATAAGAATAATATCCAGAGAAGTTTCAGGGTGACATAACATTTTTCCCCACAAACTACACCACAGCCCTATAATTTCATGGAATTCACCTGTGACCTTTGTGTTTTTGATAGTTTCTGTTCATATAGCCTGTCAGTGTGGTGTCAGTGTAATGATTTTCACTGAAGTCATTTGAATGAAGACAGTAATTAAAGTTCTTTGGAACTAACTGTGTTGGTTACAGGGTTGATATGAGTTACAGGTTGATATGAGCCCGAGGAAGCACAGTGGCTGGTGACATAATGCTGGAGTTGATATGCATAAATTTCAAAAACTTCTAATATGTTGCATTGTTAGGAAGGAGGATAGAAATGAATACTTAGGAGGCCACTGGCTTTACATCAGATACCACTGAATATTTTATTTGCAGCCGTAAAGCAGATCACTTGCAAATATTAACTGTAAGTGAAGCAATCAATTAAGTAAACTTAGATCATCCAGCAATCCCTACCATACCTTTATTTATGCACTTCCAAAATCATCAATTAAAATGAAGTTGAGAAATCTAAATACTTCTGAATTGCTATAAATATTGAATAATAATGAGATCTGTGATGGCATTAAGGTGCACTATTTCTTTGATAAGAAGGGAATGAAAAAGAAATTCTCAAGGGAAAATTAATGCGATGGAATTGGAAGTCCCCCTTGGTGTATTAACACTAGGACTGGGAAAAAAATTCCATTTTACATCTGACCTTAATTAGCTCCATTACAACAAGTGAATCAAGATTATAATTTAATAATTGCTTCCTTATATTAGTGTACTTTCAGAGTATCAATAGGTATCTAACAGTTTCAGAGCAAACATCTAATGACCTGCATATGTATCTACCTCCAGTTCTTAAGTCTGCTACAAAGCCCATTAGCAAATGGTTGCAGCCCTGTGAGAGATAATAAGAGGAGATTCAGAACACTTTGGATTTTTTTTGAGATCCATGAGCTCTTCTCTCCTCGCAGATAACAGAAAGTCTGTAATTGGTACACATACCATGCCCAGACACAGGTAGCCACAGAAGAGTTTGTAGTAGAGAATAGTGAGTACAAGACCTTTTATCTGAGGTTGCTTTTAAGGCAAGAGAACAAGATACTAAACAATCCACAAGGACTGACATCCATGAAGTAATAAAGAACTAATAAGGCATTTATTAACTGTGATAGAGGAGTTATAAGAATATTTATCAACACCTATTTTTAAAATGTCTGAATTCATTCTCCAGGTACTTTTATGCTATAGGTTTAAAAGTTTGTAACAATAGCAAACAATTCATCTTACCCAATTTTATAAAGATAGTACATAAGCAAGCTGACTTGAAAATGAATAAGAAAATATAATAGATTTATAACCATTGAAAAACTTGCAGAATTCAAATGAATCACTTAAATTCTGCAGATAAACCAAATAGATAATTTTAACTTCCAATGACCAAATAATCATCATATTATAAACATTGCTGTAAATATTATGAAAACATAAACACATACAAATGTACACAAACATATTTACAATTTATCTCAAGAATCTCATTGAACATTTGTACCAAATACAGTGAGAGAAAGGAACATTATGTTTCAATCTCATTAAGTTATATAAATACAAAACTTATGTAGCAAATGAGGGATCTGAAGGAGAGTTGAGAAAGAATTAAAATGTAATATTCTGCCATAAAGAAAGACAAACATGAGTCATTTTTAGAGATGTTGATACACCTTGAAACCATAATATTGAGTAAAACCAGTTGGACATGTAAGCTTATATATTGCGTGGTATCTCTTGTAAGAGAAACTCAAAATATGAATACAAAGCAAAATTAAAGACAACAGCAAGTAATGAGTTAGATGTTTATTAAATGAGACAGAGATCAAGAGATGAAGAATGGCGAAGGGTGAGAGAAAGGATATGAGAAGAGGAATTAAGTTGTACTATGTACAAGAGAAGTGTAAATATTATATATTGCAAACATGTCATAAAATCTGTTGTATATATGAACCAACTCCCCATGGTGAATAAAACCATTACATACTGCAACCATGTTAATAATAATATAAAAATACTAGGTATATACACACAAGAATTAAAAGACTCATATCACAGTGACATATGTGCACCCATGTTTATAGCAGCCCAATTTGTGATTGCTACATCTTGGAAACAACCCAAGTGTCCATCAACTGGAGACTGGATAAAAAAGCTGTGGTTCTTCTACAGAACGGAGTATTACTCTGCCATAAAAATGATAAGTTTGAATCATTTCTACTTAAATGGACATACCTTGAGGATATCCTCCTAAGTGAAATAAATAGGGCACAGATAGGTACATATCGCATCTTTTCACTGGTATGAGAAAATAAAGATGTAAATTAGTCTTAGAATTGTATGTTATATATTGTGAAATAGAAAATGCTCAATGTAAAATAGGGTGAAGGGGGAAAATGTTGAGATTGTAGCAAAAAAATAAGGAAACACATTTTATGTATGGGGGGGTGGTAGGGTGGGTAGGGCTATGGGAAAAAATGAGAATTAAATTGTGTCTTATACTGGTACAAATCCCCATTATGGAGTGCAATCATGATATGTATATTTAATGTACCAATAAAGATTAAAAATTAAAAAATACATATCATATTAAATCTATTTTTTATTTTTTATTTATTTTTAATTGATATCTTCATTGGTACATTACATATACACATCATGACTGCACTCCATAATGGGGATTTGTACCAGTATAAGACACAACTTAATTCTTATTTTTTTCCCATAGCCCTACCCACCCTACCACCCAAAAATGTGGTTTAAAAAGCTGATCATACAGTGTTCCGTTATAGTATGAGCAGAGTGATGGGAGGTGTGAAAGTACA
This sequence comes from Petromus typicus, assembly GCA_004026965.1. NCBI lineage: Eukaryota > Metazoa > Chordata > Mammalia > Rodentia > Petromuridae > Petromus > Petromus typicus. The sequence continues at coordinate 20,929 of PVIR01028216.1, forward strand.
GCCCAGTGTGGGACTCATGCCTGAAATTCCAGCACTCTGGGAGGCAGAGACAGGAGGGTTACAATTTTTAGGCCAGCCTGGGCAACTTAGGGCCTTTATGAGACCTTTCATTTCAAAATAAATGAAAAGAGACTAGAGATGAGGTCAATGGAAAGGCTCTGGGTTCAACTACCAGTACCGCAGACATGTACATGTTCAGATGTGTACACACACATATACAGATGAAATAACAATATGACATTAAAATATATGTAATCTGCTACATTAACAAAATAAGTTATTTCAATTAGTGAAAACAATTTACTAAAACTGATATTCTATTCATCTACTATTGACAAATACTCTCTGAAATAAGTAAAAACTTCTTTAACCTGATAAAAATCTACATTAAAGAGCCTGCTTTATGTGGAAACACACTACAGGAATTTTATAGTGAAGTTTCTGTCTTGAAATATTTTCTTGTCCTAACCCAAGAACATTTGCCAGCTGAATCATCTCCATGTCAATAACCCTCTTTCTGAGCCTGAGGGAGGTTAGAGTATGTGTTTCAGTGTCTTTAAATTGCCTTTTAGAAAGTAGGTCTGAGAGGACATACATGACTTGTCTTAAATTTGCCAAGTCCATTTGGGAATGGACCTAAAGCCAGCTGTCCATGAGTGAGTAAAAGGGAAAAAAGTCAGCAGAGAACATGCTGGCTAATGTCAGTGCATGGTAAACAAAAATCAAGAAAGACACATATTTGTAATTAATCTTTTTTTTAATCTTTATTGGTACATTAAATATACACATCATGATTGCACTCCATAATGGGGATTTGTACCAGTATAAGACACAACTTAATTCTCATTTTTCCCATAGCACTACCCACCCTACCACCCCCCCATATACATAAAATTTGTTTCCTTACTTTTTTGTTACAATCTCAACATTGTCCCCTTTCACCTTATTTTACATTGAGCATTTTCTATTTCACAATATATAACATACAGTGCTAGGATTCATTTACATCTTCATTTTCTCATACCAGAGAAAAGATGCGATATGTACCTATCTGTGCCCTATTTATTTCACTTATGAGGATATCCTCAAGGTATGTCCATTTAAGTAGAAATGATTCAAACTTATCATTTTTTATGGCAGAGTAGTACTCCATTCTGTAGAAGAACCACAGCTTTTTAGTGTCCATCAACTGGAGACTGGATAAAAAAGCTGTAATTAATCTTTTTAATGATTTACAC
>PVIR01028217.1:0-22178 GCA_004026965.1 Petromus typicus
CATACTTGTTGGATGCAGAAGCAGAGAAGGGTAGTGTTATAGTTTATATTTAGGTGTGATCCCCCTCACACCTGAAGACTTTCCCAGTCCTCTAGATTTTACCCGCTGCTATAGCTTGGATTTTGTATATCCCCCAAGGGCCCATGTGGTGAAGGCTTGGACCTGCACTTATAGGTTGGAGCTTTGGGAGGTGACTGGACCATGGATATTGTTATGTCTTATATCTAGATGTTTCCCCAAAATTTCATGTGCTTAGAGAAGGGGCTTTTTGGAGATGGCTGGATCTAAGGTGTGTAAATATAGTTAAAGGTGTGTGATTTAGTGGAATTGGTCCCCTGATTGGTTTAGAATAGTTCTGGATGTGCATAATGGGAAGGACCACTGTGGGTTTGGCTTGTAGCCTGGATGGGAGAAAAAGGAAAGGCAAGCTCACTGTGTTTCTGCTTCCTTCTTTGCCTACCATGGTCGGCTTATCCACTGCTATGCCCCCTCTGCCATGCCACTCTACTTTGCAGCCAACTGAACTGAACTGAAATAACTCTACAAACTGTGAACTGAAAGAAATGTTTCCTTTTTTAACTTGTGGATGTCAGGTATTTTGTTCCAGCAAGGAGAAAAGTAAGTAGGATGGGGTGTTTACTCATGGGGGATTAGTTCCCTGGTGAATGTACAGCTAAGTGTGCTGCCAGAAGCAGGAGCCTAGTGGGAAGAGGTGGGTCCCCAGGAGCGTGGTCTAGGAGGGTATATTCCTCCCCAGCTCCTCGCTTTGCTCTCTACTTACTAGCTTTCAGGTGAACAGCTTTCTTATGCCCAGGAATTTTCACCATGACTTCCTGCCACAGAGTTGGTTAATTAAAGACTGAAAACAGTCTAAAGGTACCCTTTAAATTCTGGGTGTACCGCATTCCAGCAGTAAGAAAATTGACTAAGATATGTAGATATAGCAAGAGATAAGACTGACTGGTCTAGAAGCCATGCTCTCAGATTCCTCTGATTAAGCATTCTTTGTCAGGCCAAGTGGGAAAGCACCTGGGCCTTCCCAGCCACTCTCCCATCCTGAGTTGTCTCAGAACAGCTTCATTCAGCTAATAAAGAGGGAGAGAAACAGAACAGCCTGCCCAGATCTGTGGCTGTGCCAGTCATGGAGGTTCTCCGTGCAGAGCTCCTTTTGAGAAAGAACTTGCCAAGAAAGCGATTCACTAGCTCCAGAGCTGAAGCCGTACTCTGAGAAGACTCTTCAACTGGAACCATGGCAGGAGCCACAGGCTGCTCTCTGCCCAGTGCAGGGCTCTTTGAATGTGCTGCCTCTGCCCTGACACTCCCTGTTGAGTCAGCAAAGCCTCTGTCAGGTCTGCGTCAGTCATTGGCTTTCCTGCCTAATTCCACTTCTTTTTCCCTTTCTTCTCACTGGTGTGAGATCCCCCTCACACCTGAAGACTTTCCCAGTCCTCTAGATTTTACCCGCTGCTATCGCTTGGATTTTGTATATCCCCCAAGGGCCTGTGTGGTGAAGGCTTGGACCTGGACTGTGGCACTGTGAGGAAATGGTAGAAACTTTCAGAAGTCGGGCTCCAAGGAAAGAAGGTAGGTTGCTGGGAGAAGACTCTGAAGGGGATATAGGGATCAGACCCCTTCCTGTCTATTCCAAGCTGCCATGAGGTAAACAGACTTCTGTTGGCACAACTTCCTACCATGATGTACAGTGCTGCACTCAAAGCAACAGGACCAAGTAACTCTGGGCTGAAATCATGAGCTAAAATAAACCTTTTCTTTTAAGATGATTATCTTAGGTTTTTGTTACAGGAATGCAAAGCTGACTAATGGACCCCTAAAACATCTGTCACAGTCCTAACTCATTCTCAAGAGTCTTCTCAGAGGAGCTGCGCTGACACATTGGCTGCACAGTTGACTTGAAACAAAGCTACCAGCAAGCCCACTAGGATACTGAGCAATTGCATTGCTACATAGTCTGACTGGCCACATTTGAAGACTGTTGAACTCAGTTTAACTTTTAAGACATTATCAAAACCCAAAAACTTGCTTGAAAGGCTTATTCTATGTAGAGCATCCTCTTTATATCTCAGATATACAGAACATTTTCCCAAAAAGCAGTATCATAGGCTGCCACGTTGGTGGCCTAAGCAAAGAATGAAACTCTCTTTCCTAGTTATTTTAGATCAACAGGACAAGATATTTGCTATAAACAAAACAACAGCAGTTACAGTGTGTTTACTTTCATCATTTTTTCTAAACTCTTGGTTCAGTTAATGGCATCGCCTTCCTTCTATACTATGTGTGAAGTATATGGTACATTTTCTATATGCCGAAGACTAAGATTCACTGAGGATGCAAGACATGGTGCTGGCTACAGTTACTGGAGTACTGTGTAGAGTTATTCCCCTTCAAACAATAGGTGAAACAATTTTACTCAATAGCTGGAGATGGTGGGCAACTAAAGGAAGGAATTCCAATAAATACTTAGCAGACCAGGCACAAACATGCCCAAAGTTCTCATTGTTCTTTTTCCTTCCACAGCAAAGGCTACAAACAATAGCAGACATCTGCTTTGTCAACCTTCTTTAGTGCTGAGACAAAGGAGAAGTGAGATGCTGAGGCATCAGGAGATGCTCACTGTTCTAACGTGAGGAGAGAGGTGCCCAAGAGGGCAATTTGCTGCCGGCCTCAACACCTCGAGCCACCCAATTCCAGGCATTTGCTGGATAAACAGTTTATAGCTTTCATCCCTTGATAGCCCTGTATCTGAATAAATGCTTAAAAATCTGATTTCAGGCTCCTCTGTAGGAAACCTCACCAGGTTTCTATTATTCTGATTCTTCATAGACATACCCTCACATTTTTAAAAAAAATTAAATGTATCTTCATATAGACCATATAAATATTAGAGACTAAATCCATGTCATGACAGTATGAAGTCTTATTTCCATAAAGTTTCCTAATCATTACTTAAGAAATATATCTAAATATTCCCATGTTGTCAAATCCTGTCATTGGTTCAATTAAAATGCTAATAAATAATAAGTTTCATGTACTGACAAGGCCTGAGCAGGTGTTTTAACCTGACAGAGGAATGCAGGTGACCAGGCCAACAGCAGCATTCACAACCCTGCGCTGGAAGAGGACCATCCACTGGATCTAACTTGCACTGTGTCCCTCCACTCTGCCAGCCTTGTGAGAGAGACGGGGCTGTACAGGTGCAAAAGGGCAGGAGACCATCAGGTGTACAAAAGGGTAGGAGACCATCAGGTGTACAAAAGGGCAGGGGACCATCAGGTGTCTCTGATAATTAGGAAGAATCATTTGGAGATATGATGCCCTACACCCAAGTACTATTTTGATGTCATCCTTTAAATTGCTTTTCCTCTTCAGACATTAATGAGGTCCAGACTTTCTGTGGGGTAGCCTGCTGAACTCGTTCCTTACCCAGTGATGGAGCAGGGCAGGACACTAGGTGCAGGTCTCTTGCTTTCTGCTAGTGCCTTATCTTCTGAACTTTTCTTCCCAAATGGCAAGGACAAGAACAATATCTTTCTCTGTCTTGTTTCTAACAAAATATTTAATCCAGAGCTATCAAAAACATATCTAATAAGTCTACTATAAGGTTTTATTGAATGAGTGAATGAATGAATGAATGAATGAATGGCTATGGTATAAAGACAAGAGAATTGTTTGTCACTGACTAACTCAGTGTGAAAATTCAAACTTATTTAGAGATGTTTTAATCCCAAATTACCCTACTGAAATGAAACATTCTGCTGCCATATGAGGGGCCCTAGATGTCATAGGTACTTAGTTAACACTTGAATAGAATGGAATGAAGGCTATATAGGATCAGACTTATCACAGCATTACATATATTTGGACAAATGTCTGCATTGCAATTACATTAACACAGCATTGGAGATTTTTATAAAAATATTAAGAGGTATTCTCATATTTCTCAGAAACATACAGGAAAATGCTTAAAAATAATTAGTACCTGATCTAATAATTCAATAAATTTTATCAAACATTTTTTAATCTATTCCTATATGACTGTATATTGTAGAAGGACTCAAAGATAAAAAGATATATCTTGCTATTGTGAAAGCACTTCCAGCCTAGAAATATTAAAGAATGAAGGTCTCCATCTAACAGACAGTTGCAATTATATATATATATGTATGTATGTATGTATACACACATATATGACCACAAATATACCCATACACACGAGTTCTCAAGATGGCATAGTTCATGGGCTTGGCCCTTGATGGCAAGTATCAGTGGATCTCTGTCCATCTGCCCTAGAGCTAGGTGGTGCTTGTCATGGTCACATATGCAGCTGATCATGACTCTTGTTTGAAACAGGGTCTCATTTGTAGTTCAGGGTCCTGAACTCAGCCTCAAACTCTTGGCAATTCTCCTGCCTCTGCCTCCCAAGTGCTGGGATTACAAGCATGAATCACCACACCCAGCACTGTGGTCTGTGGTTCTGATGGCTGGTGGGTGTGGGTCATCACACCTGACATTGTGATATGTGGTACCAGGGATTGAACTAGGCACCTTGGGCTTGCCAGGTAGGCACTGGAACCACTGGGCTAAATCCCCAGCCCTGATCGTGACCCTATAGAAGTTCTGTGCAAGCAAATTCAGCACTCTATCCTACCCTGTTGATGGAAGCCAAACAGAGGGTGGAATGTGGAATGGGTCAGGAAAGGCGTCCCTGGGAAAGTGAACACTGAGCCGGAGCTGGGTGAGAGAAGAACAAGTAGGAGTTTCACAGGTCAAGGGGAAAAGGAAGAACACTGAACTCACAGAAACTAGTGAAGGAAGTCTCAACCTTCTGGAATTAAAGCCAGGTGGCATGGCTGAGAGTAGAAGGAAAAGGGGGATCCAGTCACAGTGGCACGTGCCTGTAATCCCAGTATTCGGGAGGCTGAGGCAGGAGGATTGTCATTAGCTCGAGGCCAGTCTGGGTAACATAGTGAGTTTGAGGCCAGGCCAGCCTGAGCTACATAGAAAAACCCTGTCTCAAAAAAAAAGGGGGGGAAGGAAAAGGGGAATCTAGGGATAGGAGTCAGGAAGGGTCCTCAGAAATTAATGATTAGGGGTCTATATCAGAAAAGAAGCGGAGAGCTGAAGAATTTTTATTATTATTTATGTATATGTTTGGTTTTGGTTTGTATGTGACAGGGTCTCCCTATGTAGTTCAGGCTGGCCATGAACTCCCTCTGTAGCCCAAGCTGGCTTTGAACTCACGATGATCTTTCTACCTCAGCCTCACAAGGCTGGAATTACAGGCATGCACCACCATGCCTGACTCCAATGAAGAATTTTAATTGAATGGTTTCTTTAGTGTGTATTTTAGCGACTTCTGCTCTAGTCAAGGCTGAGATCATTTACATAACTACTTTGGCACACTAACAAGAGAGTAGAGTGCTGGTGGTAGGCAGTGCATTGTTTTTAGGAGAATTTCTTTTCTGGATTCAGTGGTTGGGAGAAATTCCACAGGTCCCCTTTGCTGTTCATCATCAGCAAACACTCGAGGAGCACCGACAGGAACCCGGTTGCTGATCCAGGCTGGATAAGTCAAATGCTGTATTTGTATCTTGATAAATTTAAAATATGCTGGCTCACGGCATCAGTGCTTTATCAGATGAATAAATGGAAAGTCATTCTGAGCTGAGAGGGCAAAGAGATCAGTTTATGGAAAGGAGAGTCTCCTTATGCACACATTCTGTAAACCACAGATCAGAAGCCAGAAGAGGAACACTAACCGTGAATAATGAAATCACACATCCAAAGGGCTGGATAGAGTCAGACATTCTAAAGATTTCTTTTCAAGGGGGAAAAAAATCAAGGCTTTGATTTTTTGCCTGGTATTGAATATTTTGAAGATAAGGGTCCTGCTGGAAGAGCAAGACAGTTATCACAACCAAGGAACACATACAAGACCAGAGTTGAGTTCATTTAAATAACGTACTTTGCAGTGCCCCCTCCCCATGAGGAGCGTGATAGGGGCTTTCATGGCATCAGAAGGATACTTTAATCTCCAATCATCTGGCTTCTCCATGATGTCAGGTGGCCAGGGATTGAACTGAGCTCATCCGAAGACTATGTTGGACTAAAAACTGAAGGCTACATCCTAAGCAAAACTATCCCAAATGTGGTGCAAGTATGAGAAAAGTAGCTCCCCTCTTATCGGGGGTACCACTCCCCCATCATGCTTTTACTGCTCACTTACCCCCCTTTGGCCTCAGCCCTTCATGTTCCTCCTCTCTCTCTGTGTGTACATCCCAGCTGGCCCTCTCCTACTGCCAGAATGTTGCTTTTATTCAACTTCACCAGTCATGATGAACCAAGGACACACGTGCCACAGCAGGTACACAGAGCCCTCTCTGTCGGCACAAGAGCCAAGTCTCCCCTCACCTCAGCATCAGATAAGTTGTTTCTTCCTTAACTAAAACCTTAGCATTCAGGTTTTATTGCAGTGCTGGCACATCATGATAGAAAAGTGGGTTTCGGGGCTGCAGCTTGGACACTTGTCCCTACAAGGTTCACCAGTGCAGGTCAGAGACTTGCTAGAGTGGAGTCCACCTGTTCATGGCTTCTCCAGCCTAGGATTACAAAACAAGGTCTGGTTTCACTTTTATAATCCAAATCGCGATGGCAAGTGACCTCCTCTGCTTGCCTGTAGGACATGAGTCTTCTCAAAGTGTCCTTGCATTGCTTATTTTCTGTACTCCCTAAAGGGATGTCTCCTCTGTATCCACAAATCAAACTGGCACCTGTTGGCTTCAGAGCACGTGTCAGCGAGGTCCCTTTTAGATATATTATGTTAAAAACCATCAAAAACCCACTAAAAAGACAGAGTACCATGCTAGTGCTCAGTGCTCCTCATGCACGTCCTCTCTTCCTCCTCACTGCTGTTTGATTTTGTTCTTTAAATTCCGGCTTTGCTCACTCTTCTTATCCATACAGAATATGACACGGCAGCCTTTGCTTAGCAAACCCAATGAAAAGAGCCTTTCTCTCCAGATATTATGAGTAAATCCCAGGGACAAACTTTGATTGATGTGGTCTGGCTCTCACAACCCTGGGCTGATGGCCATGCCCCGGAAGAGGGTACGTGATACACGAGGCGAGGTCTGTGCCAGGCTAGAGGCGGGCAGTGGGGCTCACTTGTACCGGGGTGTGCCAGCCCTTCCTCTCCTGCTCCGCCTCCTGCTCTCCACACCACACAGGAGTCCCAGAGACCCGGAGTGTAAACGGTGCTGGTTAGGCCAGCGACAAGAACCTAAGAGAAAAGAAGGTCAGTCCTCTTCTATGGATGTCCAGTATGAACCCAGCACCCCTCAGTGAGACATACTTATAGCCAGCAAAGAACGTGGGAGGAAGCAAGTGAGGGAAGATGGTGACAGTATCCAAAGTGTGATGCACAGGAAGGAGGTGAAGGTGGCTGAAATAGAGCATGTTAAGGACAAAGTACCAAGGCTGGACAGTCAGGACCGAAGGAGACTGAGTTGAAGACTCAGACGTCAAACCAGAAAGTCAAATCTTATCGACCCAGGACTTATTTTTAAATGGTTAAAAGAGGTGTATGTATGTGTGTTTCTTATAGAGGAGAATAATCCACATCAGTAAGTCAATGTGATCTAGACAAATTCATGATTCAGTAGCGTGAGAGTTGCTGACTCAACTCTGCCTTTCTCAAAGCACCAGCCACGGAGATTCCCCTAGAATCCCACTTCGAGTGTCTGCCTTCCACATCCGGGCTCTCTGCCCCTTTTCCTGGGCACAACAATACAGTGCAATTTCCCCTCTGGACCAGGCCAAGCAGGGAGCTGATGGGCTGAAAGTGGCGGGGGGGGGGGGGGGGCAGGACTGCCTTCCTGAGGTGGGAGCCGGGCTCCGCCCTTCAGCCTGGGTGAGCTGTGGCAGGGTGTGATCCTGACAGTCCTGCCGTAGCCCACTGTGGTCCAATACAAGCCCTCGGCCTTCACTGTAGCAAATCAATGGAGCCAGAGTTGGCAGCTGAGGCTGCAGCAAAGGGACCATTTAGACTTATCCTCACCAGCAGCATGAAACAAAAATGCTTGTGCTTACTGAAAAAAGCTTGGGGAATAGAAGTTTGTGGCTTGACAGAGTGTAATTAACACATCATCTACATAAAGCCGGAAGACGGACTCCACAACCCTGCCGTGACTACTCCCAGCAAACACACTGTAATTGTATCATCCCCTCCAAATGCACTGGGACAAGTGTTTATGTGTTGGATGAAAGTCAAGGCAGATTAAGAAGTGCTTATGCCAGAGGCGGCTTCCCTGACCAGCTTGAAGTGGCAGGAGGTGAGAGGAAACTGGAAAGGGCGACTTTAGTAATCCACAGCTGCTCTGCAGAGTACGAGACGGCAGTATGGAAGACCAGGCCACGATACAGAAGACATTTACCCCACTGTGGGGAAAGAGCAGGATACAGAACAGGGAAACCAAAGGATCCCAGGACCTCCGGATGTTTATTTTTGTGTGAGTGCTTTCAGACATCTTTGGATTTGTTCTCTGTGGGTTACTGTGTAAACCGAATGTGTTGATTAGTGTTATTTTACTGGAGCAGCACTGATGGCAGGAACAACTTCTCTCTAGCCAGGAGACCTCCTATCACTCCTCCCTGCCCTCCCCATTCTCTGGCATTGAGTCCTGCCCAGAAGTCTCAACTGGTAGATTGTCCTTTCCATTTACAACCCCACTCTTAGTTAGAATAAGAAGCCAGAGGCCTGGGGTCTGATCTGGGATGGATGTCACACACATGTATAGCAAAGGCAGCTGTTCCTATGGAACTTAGAAAATAAACTCTTTAATTTAATGATGCCCTTTAAAAAGCCATCAGTAGAGAAACAAAGTCATCACAGAGGTGACACCACAAAGGTTGGCCATGTGCCAGGAAGGCTGTAAAGGAGATTTCCCCATGGGGACACAGGCTGAACCACATAACCTCTCAGGACTCCCCCAAGTCTCAGAATCTATGAAATAAATAGCTACAATATAGTAAAGCATAGTAGAAGGAAATACTGTCCTTTGCCCTAACATTGTCTATGGTTCCTGGCTCACTGCTTACTTAGACTCAGACTAGGGGGCTGGCCTGTGTCACGTCCCTAAAGATACACATCTGTTACCCGTTTTCTCCTGAGAGCAACCAGGTCCTCACTGCACATCCAGCCCCTCCTGTCACTCTGCCCTGTGAACAGTTCTGGGGGTGGCATCCCCTCCCCTCCCTCTGTGAGTTGCACCCTAAGTTGTAGAAGTTCTATTCAGACACCAGATGCTGCAAGGACAGCATGCTCTCTGATAGGCCCAGCCCTGATGCTGAACCTTTAGGGAGAAGGGCACAAACTGCACCCCCAAACCCACTTATTTATCACCCATCAGCTAGCGCTGCCCTGAATCCCGCACTCTGGGCTTTCAATTTAGAAAAAACAATTTGTACATTGACATCTGTTGTCTCAAATAAACAGCACGCATGCCATAGGCTCACCACCGGCCCGACCTACCTCGTCCTCTACCTTGATCACCTGAGTGGAAGCATCAGATACCAGGATGCTGATGGGATCATTTCTCCGTGTCAGGACAGTGAGGAAGAGAATCGGGGTGGTTTGTGGTTCCTGCTGACAGGACAGCAACTCACACGGGGCTGCCCGCTGTACATACTTAGGCCAGTGTGTGAATGTATGCTGGGTACAGGTTTGAGGAATTATCATCAGCTCCAGAACAAATTCCACCTCCTGGCTGGTGTGTCTGTAGGAAAAGGGGACAGTTCGTGGCTAACACACAAGAGACACATGTCGCATGTGTTATACCTTATCTCACTCTTCTCAAGAGCTGTTTCACAGAATGAGAAGTGGAAGCGTGAATCTGAGGCTGTCCCGCTATCACCCAGACTCACGCAGCGGACAAGTGGCAGAACAAGGGTTAGGACCCAGCTTGTTGCTTTAAGGTTGTGTCAAGCCCTTTGAAAACATGTACTTTTGCTACATTTTTCTAAGTGTCACATGATGTGGATAAACATTCATGAGTGAATATAAAAATCCTACTTGTAACAATAATAATTCAACTAAAATTTCAAGTTATAGGTAATTAAATTGAATAATTTAGAATATAATGATGCTGCTGTATTAGCAAGATAGACAACTTAGTGATGCTTGTGACTGAACACAAAAGAGCCATTTAATTTAAACAAGGTAATTCACATGTCTGATTTGCCTCAAGCTCGTGAGACGCCATTTCATTAAGTCACATTTTCATTTACGTAAGATGACTGTCATAGAAAAGCTATTTTATTGTTATAGAAGTTAGAATAGTATGGTATATTGTTATTAACTTGCAAACAGATAAGGACAAGTACTTTTTTAGAAGAAATATACTCAGCTGTGTTAATGCATTTACTTATTTAATGATTAATAATTGAGCTTTAGCCACATGCTGGGTGGGATTCTAGACATCTGGGGTGCAGCAATTTCCTCCACAGAGTAAGTGGATGGAGCTACAAATTGCAGCAGGCTGGATAATGGCCCCCCAAATATTTCAGAGCCTAATCTGTAAAGCCAGTCACACCACTTCATGTGGAGAGTGCCTCTGTAGATGTGGAAGACGGTCTCAACATGGGGAGGCTGAGCCTGGCCTCCAGTGGGACCCTAAATTCAATCACATGTGTCCTGCTTAGAGAGGGGCAGGGAAATTCACAGATACACCGAGCACAGACAAACAGAGGCGGAGCAACGAGCTACTTGGGGATATGGGCATCACCAACAGAAGCCACGTTGGCACAAGCTAAGGAACTCTGACAGCCACCAGAGAGTGAAAGACATGAGACAAACTCCCCTCAAGCGTCCTGAATTTGGGGCCTGTGCTGAGCCCTGGATTTCAACTCAGCGATGCTGCTGTGGGCTTCAAGACTTCAGAATGGAAAAAGAAAATCTCTCATCGTGGTGGCTTTATCCACCAACTTTGTAGTCGTCTGTCATGGCAACAAGAGGAAACAGACCAGTGGGCACAAATAAGCTGAAGGATGACTCGTCCTTATCCTCAAAGAGCACACAGCCTGTATGGGACAGCACCTTGGGGCCGCGGGGCCAGGATGGGAACATGCAGAATGTGTGGGCTCCGCAGCACTGGAAGGCTTGACGCTCGGCAGACCTTGCAAGGGGATGTGACGTGTGGGAAAGACAGGCCCCGGCTCTGTGTGTAGGTTTGTCAGCCACAGGAGGAGACTGGACTTTCATTTGCTGTGAAGACACTGAAAGGCTGTAATGGGGAATCACATGACCTGCTTTCTAGCAGAGAGAGATTGTCATACAAAGAATGGATTGAAGAGCTAAACTGCAAGGAGGAGGCAGGGTCAGAGCAGCCCAGAGCGCGATGTTGGCGCCTGACACTGAGGTACCGCCTCGTCCCCAAACCCAGCTCCTAGTTGAGTGATGTTATCACTATTTCCTCAATGACCTACAGCAGTAATTCAGGCGGCCCTTCTCACCTACCTACCCCACATGCTCTCTCCTGCTCTGACGTGTTTAAATGGTCCCCAGCTCTGTGACGATCCTGACTCATTTCCACCAGCCTGCTCCCACTGGCTTCCTTTGCTCCAGCCCTCCTTGCGTTTGTGTTTCAGCTGGATGAGTAGAGAACTTGCTGAGCAGCTGGTGACTGGCTAAGTTACTCAACTTCTCTCTGTAAAGTGGTGAGAAGAGTAGCCCGACTTGCTGGTTAGGTGCAGGGACTGCGTAACAGACACAAAATCCTTGGAATGATGAATGTCGCTAAGAAGTCTTAGCAGCCCTCCTCACCCTAACTGGTCCTCTCTCTGCTCCCCCATGGTTCTCGTGCCTCGTCCTTTCTACCCGCCATGATGGGATCAGTCTTCCTAAAGTGCTGCTTTCGTCAGGTCACTCTCCTTGGAAACCCATAACAACTACAGATACCCTTCCCCATAAAGTATGAAATCACAGCCTGGCTTTCAGCCCCTTTATCTCGCCTTCTAACCTTCCAACTTACTTTGCACACCACCGCCAAATGGTGATTCATTTCTCTCAACACAAGTACAGGCTGCCTTTGCTCTTCATTCTAGGTGTGGCTCACGGTTTCCTCCGCCTGGGTCTCCCCTTCCCAGGCCCCCGTGAGGTGCCTCCAATGATGCCTGTGAGGACTGCGCTAGTCAGTCCTGGAGACTTCCAAAGCTTATCCACATTTCCTCACCCTTTTCTTCCCTGTGTGAACATTTATCTGTCTTTGTGGGGGTGGACTAGAGATTCTCTTTCTTGCCTGCTTTCTCAGAAGACCTTGCTCAAAACAATTTAAATTGAAGTAGTGTCCCAGACAGAGCAAAGCCAAGCCAGTCCTGTGAGGTGGTTGGCCTAAGAAGGGGGGACAAGGAGCCATGATTCCTCGCCCAGCACAGAAGTGTCCACTTTCCTAAGAACCACGGTCTGAGGCAGCCAAATGAAACCTACAGGCTTCTCCCTGTGGGACCATTCACAGGCTCAAGCTGTGTGGCGTGTGAGGCAAATCTTTGCTTATCTTATTAGCTGACTTAAGGCAAGATGGATGCAGGAGGACCTGTCAGAGGAGGATGAAGATCTTGAAGATGAGGGTGTCTCCATCTGACCTAACAAGGCAATGAGCTTACTCACCACTCTCCTGGGCCTTGGCCCACCTCAGTCTGAAAGCTGAGATGACCGAGCAAGAAACATCATTGCACCTGTCACAGAAAGTGTAGATCACTGAACTCTCAAAAACCCTCAGAGAGGCCAGAATTTTCATAGCACAGGTGTGGGGTGCCTGCTCTGAGACTGCCAGGCAAGTGATTACAGGGAGGGTGACCAGAAGGAAGAAAATCAAAAGCAGAGCTTGCAGGGCACCCAAGGGGACAATTTTCCTGCACAGGCCCAAGTCTGGAAGGTTTGGCAGAAGTACCCACCGGACTTCAACTCTAATTGTATGTGTCGAAAATTTCTTTTGGAGGCTTTGTCTGATGATTGCCTGGCTTCCTCATTGCCAAGAGTTCTCAGATGCCTTCCTCATCCAGCACACATACACATTTTCAAAGAAGAAAGGAGAGTTCCCCTCCAGGATCAGAAAGAAGGATTAGAGTGGATATTTTGGTCCTCTTCTCACTTTCTCTTCTCTTTCTCCATAGAAAGTATAGGAACAGAGTTTATTTATAATCCAAGGGTGGCATGTGAGCCTATCCCACATGTCAGTGGGGTGCCTGATCTTAAAAGCAGGGATCAAGCTTGGCCCCTCTTCTTTTGCTGTCCTGGCTCTTCTCTACTTAGGTAAATGTGTTATTTTTATTCCCCATCTCCACGCTGGATCACAAACCACTTGCTAAGCCCTAACAGGCTCTGCCTTCTCTGAGAACTTAATAAGAAGGTCAGCTGGGGCAGGGGGCTCATAATTCATTTATGGGAGGAGTAAAAAGACACATTCTAGCCCCAGGTACCTCACTGTTGTCATTCTCGGCATCCAGGTGGTACACACCCGAGGATCAGGTTCAGAGGCCTGGACCGGGAGGGTGAGCGCAGAGTCAACACGCAGACTCTGGGGAGCATTTTGAGAACTGTTCTGTTTTTTTTTTGTTTGTTTGTTTGTTTTTAAGGTTTTTTGAGACAGGGTCTAGCTTTGTGGTTCAGGCTGGCCCTGAGCTCAGCCTCAAACTCACATCACAGCAATCCTCCTGCCTCTGCCTCCCAAGTGCTGGGATTACAGGCGTGAGCCACCACGCCCGGCACTGTGGTGTGTGGTACTGGTTGCTGCTGGGGTGAGTCTCCACGCCCAGTATTGTATGTGGTTACCGGGGATTGAACCCAGGTCCTTGCGCTTGTGAGACAGGCGCCGGAACCACTGAGCTATATCCCCAGCCCCAGGGTACTCTTCTGCTTTTAATGCAAAATACACACACTTTTATAGTAGATGGTAGAGGGTGCAAGCATACAATTAGGGATGGTCATGGACTGGTTGAAGCATGCATAGAAACGGGTCGTTGTAGATCAGTCTTGCTTTTGGCTGAGGTGGAGTCATGATGAGGTGGAGTCACGATGAGCAAGCCTGGTTGAACTTTAGTGAAAGCCTGGCTTTAACCTACGCCTTACTATGTAATTCCCCAGTCTAGAAGCAGATATCATCATTTGGTCTATTGGAATCCATTAATCAAGACCATACAGCAAAGAACTCCATGTGTCTCCACTACAGTTTGAAGTGCTGCATTTGGTGGGATCTGAAGCAAGGGTGGCCCGGGATGGCACGGTCCTGCTCTCGCCCCGTGGGTGGGTCACTTCTGAGATCACCTGTGGAGGTTTCTGCAAAGAGGAGACCTGTGACCACAGGATGTTAACCCAGGTCCTTACCCTCTTCATTGACCTGCAGTGACTGGCAGCTTCATTCTGAAGGACAAAAAAGTGCAGGGACCTGACGACCTCTGGTGATACCTGTAGTTTTCCTACTAGATTATCAGTTTTTGACAATCTAGAGCTGTGTCTTACTCAGTTTTGTATTTAACTATCAAGTCTTGAGCCTGGCATAAGTTAGGAAATCCACCCACATTTATGAGACTGGATCAAAGCAGGACTGAACAGTTTGCTTGTACTCTCACTGCACTGTCTTATTGACACACCAACTTCAGGATGAAGTTGAAGCTTGTGGGCTCTTTCAGATTGAAAAAGAATTCCCTGAGGACTTCACTGGTCATCTTATTTGAGTAAGAAGGAAAATGACACCACCAAATTGAAATGATCTCTAAATACAAATAAAGAACTGGAAAAAGAAATTTGTAAAGAACTGAGAAAGAAATCTATAAAAGGAATAGGGAATCTTTCAGCTGGTTTAGGTTTTACTTATGTTATTTCTGTGTTGTTTCTTATATTTTCACCTTTAATTGTAATATAGATCCTCCTTCAACCTTCATCGCTGCTGGTACTGTTTCATGCATGAAAACACACACACACACACACACACACACACACACACACACACACAGGCCCGCGTCCTTTTTTAACTGAGTGTGCACTATGTTGCTATTCAGAACAGAACCCACAAAGAAACTGCCAAGGCATGGGAACCCTCTGGCGAGGTCTCTTAGGCATACAGCAATGATCCAGAGGCCAGCCCTTTCCTGGTGACTGAGAAGCAGGCGGGTTAAATTGATGGCCTGTGATTCCGCCTTGGGGCATTAACTTCAGTCAATTATTGAAGTTACTGCTAGTTTTGAAATAGTGTTTGCTTTAAATCTCAAATAATGTAAATCTCACCGGCAGGAAGAGTCCCTTAGCAGCTATTCCAGCTCTGGTGAAAAACCAGAAAAGAGGCTGTGAAGTTAGGAGGGAGGGAGGGCCAGGCCTGTCATTTGGCTGACACAACAATCATCTTTAATGTGCAGAGAAGAGATGAAGACTTTTGCTTTGTTTCATTTATGTGGCACAGAGAAGCCACTGACTTGAGTTGCAAATTATAGCATAATAGTTCACTTATGTAAACCATAAAAGGGCATATAGAATATTATAACACACACACACACACACACACACACACAACCTATCTAAGCAGGCATTTCTCCTTTGTTAATTCTTATATTTTGCTTATATTTAATATGCCATTAAGATCTAAAGTCCTAAAATTTGTTCATTCAATCAATATTTACTGTCACGTCCTATGTCCCACACCAGGCAGTAGACTCTAGGGACTCTTGAAGGCTTCCAGTCTATTGAGCAAGATTAGATATGCTTATAGGAAATGCAATTACAAGCCTGTTGGGGGCCATGGAGAGAGGGCCTTCATTTCCTGGGGGTGGCCAAGCACAGTGCCACAAGCTAGGTGGCTTAAAATAATGGAAATGTATCCTCCAGTGGAAATCGAGCTGTTGGCAGGGCCACATTCCTCAGAAGGCTCTAGAGGAGGATGCTCCCTTTCCCTTAATTTGTTTCTTATCAGTGATCCTTGGCTTCCTTTGGCTCTGCCCTCCCCAGCACATGCCATTCTCCCAGGGCCACTCTGTCTACCCACTGCTTTCTGACAAGGACACCAGTTATCCTGAGCAGAAGCAGAACCCACTGCAGTGGGACCTCATCATAACTGTTTCTATGTGCTACTATCCTACATCCAATTAAGGCCACCTCTGAGGTTCTGGCATTAGAACTCCAACCTTTACTCAGTACATGTGCATCGGGAGCACAATACAATCTATAACCAAAACACCTTAAAAGCTTGGTTCCTTCCAGAGAATGGGAGAAAAGCATTCAGGCCGTTCTCTGAGCAGAACTGAAGGTAGGAATATAACCCAACTCACCTGGCCGAGGGGTCTACATCTCACACTGGAACTGACCTGTTTGTACTGAGAGTGAAGCAGCCTCAGAAGCCCACAGGGCCTGAGGTCTGACCACTGAGAAGTGTTTGGCTTTCCCTTCTCCTGTCCTTTCTGTTCCCCAGTACATCTTAGGCACACTCTAGAATGTACTTCTTGGGTAGGATCCAACCAAGTCATATCTGACCCCTTGAGGATGCTGTAGTAGTCTCACTTCCAGTCCTTATTTCTTTTGAACAAAGCAGTGTGGGAAAATCTGTCATGAGCTCCTTGGAGCTGGTGAGCTGAGGGGTGGTCCAGACATGGTCACAGGGCAATGCGTCAGCCTGCAGGTGTGGCTTCTAGGCCAGGACCACTGTTAAGCTTGGGACTACACAGCTTCCTTCAAAGGAGAATGGTTTATGAGACCAAGAAAGAGATGAGGAGGTCCTTTCTCTCCAAGACACCCGCAGCAGTGCTTCAGCTACTACTGCTCCCTAAGGGCTGTTATTACTGGGGGACTCACAGACATTAAGTCAGGATGCAGAGGGTGAGTCGCACAGCTCACGTGAACAGCTCCCGTCTTCCGTTCCTCTGTCAGCCTGTCTGATCCGCAACCCAAGAGAGACTGTAGAGGATATGCACTGGACATTGATCACACTTTCTTGCCCTGTAGGCTTCAGAAACAGAGTCTGGCCTGACCATGAGATGAGAGGAGCTCATCTCTGAGAATGAAGCATCACACTGTCATCTTGTTATCAGAATATCTGATTTCTAGATTGTTTTGGAAAGGTCTGTTTTTTTTTTTTTTTTTTTTTTTTTTTTGAGACAGGGTCTCACTATGTAGTTTAGATTGGCCTTGAACTCAGTATGTAGCCCAGGCTGGCCTCAAACTCATAGTGAGCCTCCTGTTTCAGCCTGCTGAATGCTTAAGTTACAGGCATGTACCATCATGCTGGGCTGTTTCGGAGTGCTTAATATCTGACAATAACAATGTACATTATTATCTGGAAGTAACTAGGAAAGTCACATGTTCTACCATAGATACTGCCCTAAGTCAGAAAAGACAAATTGGAAGACAAAGGTGTGAAAAATTAGAAAAGTTATTGATGGTGACATACTGTATTCAGCTGAAAGCTGTGTGTTAACAAGAGGATAGATAGAAAATGACTCACTGAAAGGTCAGCAGTGCCTTGAACTAGACACATCACGAGTGAGAAACTCAAGTCCTAAGTGGATTTATCACTAAATGTTATCGCCATCTTGAGCTTGGCAGGAGTTTGTGGTAAAGGGTTTCCTTTCTCCCGGTCTTGTCTACTCTTTTCCTGTACTGTCTTATTGTCAGACCTTGGTTTTTGACCAATTTAAACTGTCAAATTTGGCCCTCAATGCATTTTAAATATTTTATCTTGGTATTTATTATTTGTTTGGTACTCAATGTGCAAGCTAGAACTTGAGTGTCTCATGACTGGCTACTTTTCTAGCCCAAACAGTGTGTTTAGTCCTGGATTTCCACACCCAGAGCAGTGGGTCTGAGGTACCTTGTGCTCTGTTTCCCCACACAACAACCCTCCCACCTTCCTGGATTCCACCTTTCCTCTTTTTAACTCAAAGCCCTGTTCCCAGGGGAGTTTTAGCTGTTTGGTTCCTTTCCTTATGGTGTAAACTTGGTTAGGGTTCTAGCTGCTAAAAACAGTGTTAGTTTGCACCCTTGGCAGGAAAATAAACATTCAGACAAAAAAGGCTGAGTATTTCGTTCCCAAAAGGAAGAAGATAATTCCTGCCTGTACCTTATCAGGTGGTTACCTGAAGCTTCAGAAAGACAAGTGCTGGCTGGGCTTAAACTTACGTGACCCAATCTGCACTTAAAGTTCTTCCTCTACGTACATAGCATTTAGGAAGCACTCTTCATCAGTAGGACTGCGAACATTGCTGACATCTAACAGATGTCACCTACCCTGACTGGTGTCCGTGACATTCCCGGAGAAATGCCACGCTCGGGAACACATCCTACATCCCACATGCTGCCTGTGAATTTAGGGATTCAAAGTATTTTTTTCCTCAGCTATTCACTGAATAGCAACTTTTAAAAATTGCCTTCTGTTTGTTGGATAGAGGGTCTCACTGGACAGTTCAGCCCAGCCTTGAATAAACAGTAATTATTCTATCCCAGCCTCCCTAGCGCTGGGGTTACAGGTGTGTGCCCCCACACCCCATCAGAATGGCAATTTCTTAAAGTCTTCCCAATGATAAATATGTTTTCTTTATTAATACATGTTTATGCTATATAATGATTACATGCACCATGGGGAGTTGATACATTACATAACCCATCTTAATTCGTTTATCTTTTCACATCTCTTCCATCACTCCCTTTGAATATACACATTTCTAAAAAATTATTTTTGATATTTCTAAAGTCCTGCTTTTATCCATCCTCAGAAAAGTGTTTAGCCACACAAGTTTTGCAGCTAAGTCTTGTAGAGACAAGCAGAACGAGCTTTGACATCCACGTTCCCATGGGATCACCACATGCTGTGCGGTCAGCTGCTTCCCAAGCATGGGCTCCGGAAGCAGCAGATTGAGACTGGGGTGCCCTCACCCCCCAAAATGAAACTCTTCCTTGGGCATTTCTCTGATGCTCCTTCAAGAATGAATTTCATAAAACCTGCCTGGTTTAAAAAGCAAAACAAGACCTCTGGAGGAAGACAGAACATTCTGTAAATTTCAGAGTCTGACTTTAATTTTTGGAGTGTAATTTTTTTTCCCCAGGAACTACCCATAAATTCTTAAAATGAGCATCGGGTGCTGTTCTACATTTCCTCTTTTCTCATTTTAACACTTTATTTTAAAAATTGGAACTTTTCTGAGGCCTTTTCCTTAGCAATGGACCTTAAATCAACCTATCAGTGGACCAAACTTCAAACCCTTCTAGGCATATGGAACAAAATACATCTAAAACCTACTGCAAGATACAGACCACATACAAGCTATTCAAGAATACCTAGCATAATCCTGGCTCTCATTCTCAGAATGGCTCCTAATGAAATGTATGCTCAGACATAATGAGGCCATTTTTCTAATCTGAATTGCAATTCAAGCCCGAGAAGTACATCCATTTGCATGAAATATTCTTTCCAAGAAGTTCCTCCCCGGTGAGGAATTTTAAATGTGGTTCTTTCGACAGGGAAGGCAGACAAATAGCTTGAGCTGGTCAAGGGTTATATTTCTCCCAACCAAGATATTCCAATTGGTTTCTCACTCCATGGGATCAATAAACAGCCAAGTTTCTATGCATAAAACTTTCCTGGGCTCACCAAGGCTAACACAGACCATTTCTTCGGTTTCCCCCAAGGCAGGGCCTTAAAAATCCTGACATCCCTGAAAAATGTACAGTAACAAAAACAATAAAAGGATGAACACGAGAGAGACAAACCCGGCTCTGGACGTGCCCTCAAGACAGTTGTTCAGCACAGCTCACACTTTCTTCCCGTGCCGAGGAAACACAGGCCAAATTTAACTCTGTCAGCAAGAACAGCCCCGATTCCTGTCACAGCCATGTTCACCCCAGAGCAAGACTGATAAGAAAAACAGCCCATGGGAGAAGAATTAATGTGATAGAGTGATCGCTGTGAGTCATAAAAGCCCAAGAAGAGTCTCACACCTGCAGATGAACACAAAGACTGAAGTGTTTAAACGCTGGAGGCTCCATTTATAGACTTCCTTCACACTGGAGCTTCCGGTGGGCGACAGGGAGTCTGTCCCGGCCTCTTGGCCATGCCTGTTCTCTAAGCATCTGCCGTCAGCTCCACCACTGTTTCACCTCAAGAGCCGGAGGGCCCCTGGATCACACATCTCCTCCTGGAAGGAGAGTCTTGAGGAAACTTGCTTGAATGAGTTTTGCCTCAAACATAGCACAACTGTTCTTAGAAGTTTTTGTGAGAAAGTAAACTCAGAGCCATTCTGTCATCTGTCACCATCTTTCATGAGCATCTTCTTTCTCCTTTGTTTGAAACTCCGTGGGCCTGGGCGTTGTGGCACATCTGGTAATTTCAGCACTTGAGAGGCTGAGGCAGGAGGCTTGCTGGACTGTATTACCTTTGGTTTTTGTTTTGTTTTGTTTTGCTGTACCAAGGATCAAACTTAGGTCTTTGTGCTTGCAAGGTTGGTGTGGTATCACTTGAGCTAAATCCCTGGCCCTACACTATATTACCTCAAAATTTCAAGTAAAATCCCTTCTCAGCTCTGCATATAGGCACATTAATCGTTTAGGCTGTGTCTGTTTAAAAGTTGGCACTACAATACTAATTAGTCCTAAGTTATGTACATCCCCTATCTGATCCCCTTTCAAGGCTGAGGAAACCAAGGAAAGAGACTGACAAGGACGTTAAACTATACCAGTGAGTATGTAGTCACCAGAGCCCAGAAAGCCTCTAGTCATTGCCTTGTACCTACAGTCACCCTGGGTTCCAGCAGAGCCTCCAAAAGACAGAGGCTGCTCCAAGCAGAAATAATCAGCTCATGGAGAACAAACTGCTCAGGAGATGAGGACTTCTTCCAGAGTCACAGTGCAGTACAAAACCGGAACTGAGATACGACCCTGTAGGCCCAAGTCCCCTTCAGCTAATCCACAGAAGCCGGTCTTGTTCTGTGAGGGGAGTGGGGTGGTCCTCTGCATTGGAGCTGGGCCTCCCTGGCCTCCTGTAGCTGCAGGCTTTTCCCTATTTTCTCCTACTTCCTCTCTCTGCCTCACATCTCTGCCAGAGCCTCTCACCGATTGATCCTGAAACTCTGCCTGGGAAGATGTCCAGACCCTACTCAGCAGGGCTAGCTGAGGTCTCTGTGTCCTTCTGGGGAAACTCCTTGAACCCTTTCTGCTGATAAAGAGGGTTAGAGACAATGTGGGCTGCACTTCCCTAGTCCGAGAATCTGAACTGGTTAATAGTCTGAAACCCTTGAGCATAACACTTCCCCAGAAATGGAAAACTTCAGGCCTGACCTTCCTAACCGATCCTCGTCAAAGTGCAGGTACACAAAAGTGCGGTAGAAATCACCTTCAGGCTATGTATATGAGGGATACATGAAACATAAATGAATTTTGTGTTTAGACTTAGGTCCTCTTCCCAAGAGGTCTCATTATGAGAGTATAACTATTTCAAAATCCCCCCAAATCTGAAACATTTCTTTTCCCAATTATCTCAAATAGAGGATTCTTAAACTGGTATCTGAGAACCGGTATTCACTGAATGTACTGCGTGCCAGGTGCCATTCCAGGTCCTGCCATTAGAGATACGCTTGGCCGGAAGAGGCTGAGGCCCTGTTCTTGCGGCCCCATGGACCAAGGAGGACCTTGAGAGCGAAGGTTTTACAACTGCACGAGGCTTTCTCCAGCTCTGATGATGAGGAAAGCCGCAGACCTGAGTTTTTAGAACCACCACGAAGAGTTTCTCAGGATGTTAATCCCTATAAATGCTAGGATGACCAGGAATAATATATGCAGTGTATTTGGGCTGAGTAGATAACAGTGGGCTGGGCTCGAAGCCGGGTCCGTGTGGGCTGTGGGGCTCCTGTGACACCAAGGGTTAATGTCTGCACAGGTTGACTCAGGAAGTGCAAGGAGTCCTGCTGTCCTAAAGACAGGGTGCTCTGCTGACCTGAGTGGAGACCGGCCTCACAGGGAAAATGGGGGGGGGTGGACAGTCAGATTAAAGTGAATCATTCCACCAAACTATCACAATGCCGTCCTCACTGCTGTGCTGCTAAAACCCCTGCACTCAGCAGAGCTCAACGCCTTTGTAGTTCAATAAATCTGGGTGTCTGAGTCAGTTGGAGACTTCAGTCTGGTGAAGTCCCCT
>PVIR01028218.1:0-22161 GCA_004026965.1 Petromus typicus
GCTTGCGAGACAGGCGCCGGAACCACTGAGCTAACTCCCCGGCCCTATAGTTTCCATATTTTAAGGCTGTGAAATATTTCATTATATGACTGTACAGTAATTTATTTAATACTTTCTAATGCGCATCTGAGTTTCCAGTTTGTTATTACAAATAGTACTTCAAAAACCATCATTAAAATTATGATTTTTATTTGTCCTAATAGTTTATAAGGATTAAAGTTTTGTAAATATGGGGCCAGGGAGTTAGCTCAGTGGTTCCGGCACCTGTCTTGTAAGCACAAGGACCGGGGTTTGATCCCTGGTAACCACATACCATACTGGGCGTGGAGACTCACGCCCAGCAGCAACCAGTACCACATACCACAGTGCCGGGTGTGGTGGCTCACACCTGTAATCCCAGCACTCGGGAGGCAGAGGCAGGAGGATTGCTGTGATGTGAGTTTGAGGCTGAGCTCAGGGCCAGCCTGAACCACAAAGTGAGACCCTGTCTCAAAAAAAAAAAAATTGTAAATAATGTTGCAGCACCTCTTAATGTATGTATCTAACAGCTTGTGCTAGATTACATTTCAGCAGATATCATCTGATAGAATCTATTTTTTTACTACTTCATAAACACTAGATTAGTAGCCTTTATATACTTATATTTGCTCTCTGGTAGGTTATAAAATATCTTTCCTTAATTTCCTTTTTTCTTTTAAATTTGTATTTTTTTCATCAATAAGTTGGAGCACTTAGGCATTTTGAACTTGATCATTCATATGTGTTCTTTTTCCTTATTCATGTCCAAGAATTTATTCTGTTGTAAGAGAGGTGTTAAATATTTCCATATAAGATCAATTGCTCTTTTCTTTGTGTGACTTCCGGGGTCTGTCACTGCCAGAGAGGCTTTCCTCACTTTTAGCATGCTTCCACCAATTCTCACTCAGTGAGGTGATAATCATTACTGTTGGAAGGCACTGAAGCACTAGAATAATGGAGTTACTCTGTGCTTTGTACTCTAGTATGCTTAAAATCTATATGTATTACATTATTTATATTTTTGTGTTAAGTCTTGTTTACAAATCTGAATTTTTTTTGTAGATACCATTTTTTAAAGCTGGAAAACTTAATGCTTATATTGAAAAATATGAAGCTAAGGTAAGTTTTTCAGATAATAATTCCAAATGTTGTATTGATTATGTATTCATCGTCAACCAACAAAAATTGGAGTATATTTCTCATAAGTTATTGTTATGCATGTGAAAGAACCCAATACTTTTTTCCAAACCATTATTTTTGTCCACAGTTAGTACAGAAAGAGAGGAAAAGTCTTTTTTTTTTTTTTTTGGATACTTTATTATAGGAACTTACGTGGCATAATCTTATTTACCATATACACATATTCAAATAAATGAATTTCCCTGTTTTTACAGATAAAAAAATAAATCTACAGAGATGGAATTATTGTCCAAAATTAGATAGCTAATGTATGAAAAAAAATAAAACATGATAGGTTATAGTCTGTATCATAATAAGCTTTTGGATTTTAAATATGGGAAAAATGACTATGCGAAATTAGGCACTTATTTATATCAGTTAATCAAGTCATGGAGCATTAGCCAAAGCTCACTGCGTGCCTCTGTAGACAGCCCTGAGTCACTGTGTACTGTTATTCTAGCAGTCTGTTTTGCCATCATTCCTGACTCTGCTCCTGGCTCTGCTAGGGATCAAGAAAGTGAAATTTGCAGTTATCTCAAATATAAGGTGCTACTTTCAGATTCCAGGACCGGGATGAGATTTCACAGTACCTTAAGGTGTTCTGCATTTCCCTAAGGAATCTTTGAATGAGCTGAAAGTTGACTTAACCCCTCAAGAATCTTCTCATAGAAAAAAAAAAAAAAACTTATTTTTATAAGTTTTTAAGAGATGGTGTTGACTTATTTCTTCCATATATGGCAGAATTCATCAGTAAAGCTATCTGGGCTCTAGCTTAGCTACAATTTTAATTTCTGAAACAGGTATTGATATATTTAATAGATAATATTCAAAAATTATCTATTTCAAGGAAAATGGTCATATCACCTAGATTGCTGAATTGTTTTGTCTTAAAGTTTGCTTATAAAAGGACCAAGGATGTAGCTCAGTGGTGCCATGCCTGCCTGGCAAGCACAAGGTCCTGAGTTTATTTCCTAGTTAAAAAAAAAAGATTGCTTGTAATATATTTTTATTTTTCTTTGCTGTAAAATCTGAAGTGATATCACCTCTGACTGTATATTCATTTCTTTCTAACTTAGATTCCCCTAATAGCTCCATCAGTGTCAGATAGTTGCAGAGATCTCAACACAGTGAAACCGTACTTGTTATTTTGGGGTACTTTCCAGAGGGATAAATGTTTTGTTCTTCATACATATTCTGTGAGTGGATTTGTTTTTCCCCACAATGAAAATCACTCAGTAGAAAAGATGGAACAGAATCTGTCCCTGATTTTAGCTGAAATGATAAATGACATCATCTTTAGGTCATCAGTGGAGCTGGTGATGGGTGCTAGAATTGCCCCAAATTTTTCTGCCTGTCAGGGTTGAATTTGTGCTAATGTATACTGCTGTATTTGGAGTAATCTTTTGGTCAAGGAGAAAATCAGCATTGAGGAGAAAGACATCTGGGTTTTTATAGTAGACCCTCGTGGTTTATGGGATTTATTTGGCTGTTTGAGTTTGGGGCTCTGGAGCCATAATTAAGGTCATCATTGTAGATTGATTTCATTATGATGCTTGTGGTCTTATTGATGGTAGCTTTAATTAAATTCTGTATGAAACAAGCTGAACATATTCTGCTAATAGACTATCCCAGAAACATATCCAAAACCAAAATGGTACAGAAATGAAGGATAGCTTGGCATGGTGGCAGATGCTTCTAATTCTAGCATCAGGGATGATGTGGAAAAATTGCCACAAGGTTGGGGCCAGCTTGAACTAGAAAGAGGGATCCTGTGTCACCCCCACCCCCAAATGAGTGGATAATATTGGAAGACAGTTTCCTTAGTTCTCTCGTTTGGCAGCATGCCTTTCTCCCAGATGCAAAGACAACCTTTTCCTCCAGATAGTATAGTCAAGGATGTTTGTACATAAACAGCCTCAATTTTTGTTCCACGCTTGGGTAGTTCCTTCACAGACACATGCCAATTCATCTTCAGCTGGTGCTCAAGAGGGGTTCTACTTATCTCCAGAGTTTTCTCTCTTCAGCCTCCCTCTTCATGACTGGCCTCTTTAACTTCTGGAATCTGAGCTCTGTCTCCTGCATTCAGAAGGTTACCAGGTTTTTTCTATGTTCCCTCTTCCAGAGTGCAGCCTGGAAACCCTCTGTAATCAATGAGCTGAGAGGTTTCCTACTTCTTGGGCATCATTCATCTTTGTTGCCTGATGTCCAATATCTTGCAAAAGATTGTTTCATATAGTTTGCCTAGTTTTGTTGACATTTCAAAGGGAAGGATAAGTCTGATTCCTATTACTAATTACTCAGGTGTGAAAGCTCTGAGCTTTAATATTCTATATGAATGGAGATATTCTGTTGCCACATGTATGCCCATGTAAGTGTTTAATCATTTCTGGCATTGAACTAGTGAAAATAATGAAAAATATAGAAGATCACTTTGGCCTGGGTTCTTCTGTGTGGAACAGAATACAAACTTGTGGTTTCTCAGCACAAGCTTTTGAGCTTTAGCCTCACTAGACCAGTAAAAGCAAATGAATTTGCCAAACAGCAGCAGTAGTGATGGTTTCAGAGTAAATATCTCTTAACACAGACAGTGTTAGCTATAAAAACGTCTATAATTTCCATCCAGAATGTTCATTTTATTGACCGGTAATGATCTAAACATGCAGATGTTTCTTATGAGTCAATAAGGAAATAACAATTGCTCTAAGTTGGCCCTGTTTTGCTCTTTAATGTTTTTAGATGGAGGCTCCACAAAGAGTAATTCCTGTAATTCTTCAGAACTGCCTTTCGTATTCGTTCACAGCTAGACTTGCTCCAGCCTGGAATAGAGCTGGCCATCTCTTGGTACAAGGTGACTTTACATCTGTCAATCCTAGGGATTTTTTAATACTAGATTACTTCTATTATGTACATCTGTTTTTAATTTAAAGGTATCTTACTTTTAGGGAATAATTTTTAGAACATCCCTAATCAATGCTCTTAAGCAAACCTCCAACATAGATATCATCTCCTTACTTTGGGATTACATACTATGCTTGCTGATGTAAAATGCCTTTTTATTCTTTTAAACTTTTTCAGTATGGAGATTAAGCCCAGAGCCTTTGCACTGAGTTATATCCTTTTTATTTATTTTTTATATTTTTAAGAGACAGAGTCTTGCTGAATTGCCCAGAGTAAGCTCTAGCTTGCAATCTTTCTGTCTCAGCCTTCCGTTGCACCAGAATTATAGGCATGCCCCACCAGGCTTGGCTAAAGAGATCTTTTTATTGTATAGGATTTAATTCTTAAAAATAAATATTATGAAGTATTATGATAAATGAATGCATATTGAGTCAACAGTGCTAGAATCAAAGGCCATCCTGAATTTTTATTGAAATCTAATAGTTTTCTAGTTATTTTATAGCAGGAGATAAATTTATGAGGGAAGAATTGTTTATTTTTATCTTTTTAGTTGTTATATTTTTTAATTTTTTCTCTGAGTGTCATAAGATATTCCTTTGTTTAAGTTTATATTGTTCTCCTTTGGTTTGAGAATTTCATATCAAAAGTTATATTTATCAAGTGTGATTTAGTTAAAATATGGAATATTGTATTTTTTTTAAGGAAGAGATTTTCTTTCTCAGATGGGAAAGCAAAGTGCTATTGGTAAGTAAAAGCATAAAAGTCAATAAATATAACATTGTTATAATTAATAATTTAAAAATGGTGTTATAGGCCAATGGGTTGTTATTTTCTTGATGATTAAATTCTATCATAATCTAATCAGATATTGTAATCAGAGTTTTACTGGGAAATCACTTTTGTTCAAAATATATGCATATCTGTTTGAGAAAAATTTGCTCATCTGAATTGGAAAAAAGCCCTTTTGTTTTCTCTACTTAAAATAATAACTATGAAAGGGTTTATTTTTGCAGCTATTTATAATGTATACTTTCTAGAATCATAATCAGCAAAGATTTTGTCAGTACTGATGTAAGACAAAGCTTTATTTATTTGTTTTTGTTTTTACTTTGAGATAGGTCTCACTAGATACTTCAGGGCGGCCTTGTAATCACTGTGTAGGCCAGGCTGGCCCTGAACTCATGGTGATCTTCCTGCTTCACTCTTCCAAGAGCTGGGATTACAGATGTGAGCTACCACACCTGGCTCAAAGCTTTTTTCGATCTGGGGATCGAACTTAGTACCTTGTACTTTTGAAGCAGGTGCCAGAACCAGTGAGTTACATCCTCACCCTCAGAGCTTTATTTTTATGAGAATATTCTTTTTATCCTTAAAAAGACTGTCTGAAGTTGCATAAGTAATTTAAGATACAAAGTTTACTGTAAAGTCCAATCAATTCTTTCATTGATTTGTATGGTTTTATTACAAATAGAATTTCTTAAAAAGTAATTCTTAGCACAGAGTCAAGACTCCTAGGCTAGGGTAGACATTGTTAATCAGTCATGGTAACTTTCCCTACGTTTTTGAGCATTGCTTATCCTGATATGTAATTACTCTGTTGAGCTGAGGAGACTGTCCTGATGAAGCTTCATTGTCCTACTAGCTTTAGTTTTATGTTTCTGTTGCATAGAGGCAGGGACTGTGATCTCTGGGATGAAGGGGTTTGTAACTTAAATTTAGATGCTCCTGCTACAGTCTAGTTTAGAAGAGTAAAATTCCTTTTACCTGTGTTATAGTTTTTTATTGTTATCAAAATATCATACACTAAAGGAAAACGCAGAAATTCTAAGTGTATACTCATTAATATGTTTCACACTCTAAACATACCGTTGTAACTGTTTCTTAGTTGTACCTTAGTAGTACCCCAGAAATCCCCTAATACTTTTGTATTAATCAGTTTTCCACTACTGGGACAAAATGTCTGGCATACACAAATTAAAGAGGGAAATGTTTCTTTGGACTCATTGTTTGAGTCCATGATGTTCTTGCTCCTTTGTGTTAGGCCTGTGGCAAGGCAGAAACATCATGATAGAAAGGCATGGTAGATAAAAGCCACTCACCTTATGGCAGCCAGGAAGCAGAATGAAAGGGAAAGAGCCCAAGAGGTTGAGGACAAGAACATATCCTTCAAAGACATGTTCTCAGTGATTACGCCCTCCAAGTGGGCTGTACCTCCTAATAGCTTCTTCAACTATGAACTCAGCAGTGGATTAACCTCCTGATGGGGTTAGTGTCTGGATGATTCAGTCACTGCTGTAGGCCTCACCTCTGAACATTACTGCATTGGAGATCAAGCTCTCAATACATGAGCCTTTGGAGGAACATTTCCTATTTAAACCACAGCAGCTTTCTTCAGATAAGTTACTTTCTCAAAGTCACCACTAAGTCACCATGAGAAAATAAGAAAGAGGTCACAGGGATATAGAAGAGCTGTAGTGTATCTGTTAGTGTATTTCAGGAAATTTGCTAGTAAAAGACTACTCAAATCAGAGGCCTAGCATGAGACTTTTCCTGACATTAGAAGAGAACATAATCTATTTCTAATGTGCAGTGAATATCAGACTGATATGAGATGTTTGTTAAATTTTCTTCTTAATGTAGGATGCCTTTGTTGTTATTATTACCCTGTCCTGTGATTTCCCTCACACATATCCATTTTTTCATATCTTTGTCTTTAGATGTTTTATCTGTAGACTGTCAAATATTATATGGTAATTATTTAAATTTTACTCTGTGTAGAAAAAAATTCTTCACTTAGTTTCTAACTTGGGTAAATTAATTTTTATTAAAATATTCAGCTTGACAGAATAGTAATTCCAGATAGTTCATGTTCATTTTTTTTTTCAGTGTTAGACATCAATGTAACAGAAACTCAAGTTTGTTTAAGTATAGAAGTTTGCACTATCAGACTGCCACCACCTGAGGTACCAAATATTTGATTTTTATAATTTATTAAATTCACTACATATTTTGTATGTATTTGTATTACTAATATGCTACTAGGTTTTAATTTTCAAAACAGAGAGTGTTAGGAAGGCTTTTTGTTATTGAAGGTCATACTACTAAATGCTTGGTATATTTACATATATTGTTCCAAATCATCTCTAAAGAAGATATTTTGTTCTTGTAAAAGAAATCTTACCATATTACCTCTTATTAAAAAGAACTCTTGATGTTCTCCAAAATTCCACAACCTTGCCTTGTCTCAGCACTCACTTTTTGCCTCTTTTTTTAATCTCTAAATGATAAAGCACAATTTCAACTCCTATTAAATGTGATGTTCACTCCATTCTTGAGAACACTTTTTATATTTTTTATGCATAATACCTTCCATCTCCTTTGTACAAGGTTATATCTTCCTATATATTCCATTTCACTTTTTCCCATGATACCTAGTATAGAGCATTCCTGACACATTAGTTGTCACATAAAAAAATGTTATCTGTTCTTCTCTCCTATACCAGTAGTTCCCAGCAGAAAAAGATATCAAGGGAAAAGAGTGATTTCACTTCCCATGAGTCACTTACCGATGTCTACAGACAGTTTGGTTTATCACAGTGAGGAAAGGATAGTGTCACTACTGGTATTTAATAAATAAAAGCCAAGGATTCTGCTAAATTATCCTGTTTCACAATTGATAAAGAAATAAATTAAAAGCCAGGCCTTTCTCTCTAAGGCCATTTATGTAAATTAGTAAGCTTACCCTTCTAATTGTCCACTCCAAGAAAGATATGGGACAAGTATGTATTTGAATGGTGCAGACCAATTTCTATTTTGAAGACACTGACTGTTGTTCCTAAATTCTGTTACTTGAGCTACAAATAGGAATTGTTTTATAAGTCCTGATCTTTCATCCTACTTAGTAAGTTCTAAAGTAATTTATCATAAATCATAAAAAATGAGATTCAGCCCTTTACTTTATAATTAAAACATTCAAAGAAGTATTTTAAACAATAATCTTCTGATTTCTAAATTTTAGACTAAAATTTTAAACTAATATTTTTCTGGAAGTCATTTAAATGTTTAGAGAGGCACTTAGAATAAACTGCTATGTAATTAGTTGATACATTAAGATTATAATGGAGTAGACAGTCACATGAGGGAAGCTTGCCAGAAAAGCATTTTGTAATCTTAGCTATTTGCCTTGAATCAATCAAAAGAAAAATTTGAGAACTGAGCATCTGAAAATAAATTTGCATTCTATGTTTCACTGTTTATTCAGTGTCATTATGGGTATGTACAAGGTGATTAGAGAAATCATCACCTTTCCTTCTGAAAGCTTTTATCTAGGTCAGAAGAAAAAGCACATGTGCACAAAATAACATCTACTGAACATTGGTTAATATTTACCCCCCCCAAAAAAATGTCAACTTAGAATCATGTTAAAATTCCCAGTTCTGCATTTAATGGTCATGCTGCTTTGGGCATACTCTATCTCCCTGAATTGTAATTTTCCTTGTATACTGGACATAATGATACCTATCTCATAGGATTATGAGGAAGTTAATGGGATAAAGTATATCATTAAGTGATTCATATAGCATAAAATAAAAGTTCAAAGGCTATTGTTATTGTTTTTTAAGTAAATGAATTGAAACATTAGTTAAATAGTTGCTCTAAATCATAAAGTTCGGTAACAGATTCAGTATTTAGGCTTTGTCCTTTTAACTCTTTTCCTTTTACTGTATCATGCCTTCTTCACTTGCACAGCCTGTCTTAGTTACTTTTCTCATTGCTGAGACAAAATATCTGACACCACCCCCCCAAAGTTAAAAGGGAAAAGGGTTATTTAGCTCACGGTTTGCGGAGGTTTCAGTCCTTAATGGGTTGGTTCCAAGGCAGGGTGGCTTGCCAGAGGTGCAGTAATTCATGGCAGCAGAAAACAGCAAAAGCAAGAGACATTAACAGTGTCTTTCTGCCCCTTTTATTTTATCCAGACTACCAGACTTAACCAGTGCCAAACCATTCAGAGTACTGGATTAGAAATGACATGCCTTTAATGCCAGTATCACGCACTCCAGATCCAGCCACCTCTGAAAGAGCCACTTTGGGAAGATACCAAGACCCACACCATAACATGATCTTTGGCTCAAATTTGTATGCCCACAGGAGTTTTGTTTATCTGTCATTTTTCTACAGAACTAGAGATTGATCCCAGGGCCTTTGAACTGACATTCTTATCCCTTTTCATGTTTTTATTTTGAGATAATGTCTTGCTAAAGTGGTGCTCAAATTTACCATCCTCCTTTTTCAGTATAGGGATTACAGGTGTTCACCGCCATATCCAGATCTCATATATATATAATAAAACCACAGTTATATAACAGTGTTATGCAATATAATATCAAGGTGGTTTTTTGTTTTGTTTTGTTTTGTTTTGTTTTAACAGGGTCTCGCTTTGTAGTTCAGGCTGGCCCTGAGCTCAGCCTCGAACTCACAGCAATCCTCCTGCCCCTGCCTCTGGAGAGCTGGGATTATAGGCATGAGCCACCACACCCCATATTGTTGTATGTGGTTACCAGGAATGGAACCCAGCCCTTGCACTTGCAAGACAGGCCCCCTGAAGTATCAAGTTTTATAGGAACTGCATTACTTCCAGGTTTCAGATAAAAAGCAAATGTCTAAGGGAATTTATCTTCAGAATAATTTGAATAGTTATATTATGTTCTATTATTTTACTCTTAAATCATTTCCCTTTTGATTTCCCAGAAGTGACTTTTTTTGTAAAATCTTCTACCATTTGTTCATAATTCTTTTTTGTTTGTTTTATTGAGGGTTTTTTTTTTTTTGAGACAGTTTCACTTTGTAGTTCAGACTTGCCCTGAGCTCACTGTGTAGACCAAGCGAGCCTCGAACTCACAGCAGTTCTCCTGCCTCTGCCGCCCGAGTATTGGAATTACAGGAATGAGCCACCATACCCTGTATTGTGATGTGTGGTAGTGACTGCTGGTGGACATGAGTTACCACACCTGATATTGTTGTTGTATATGGTTACTGGGGATCGAACTCAGGCCCTTGCACTTGCAAGGCAGGTGGTGGAATCACTGAGCTAAATCCCTGACCCTTGTTTATAATTATCTTGTTAGATGTTGCAGTTTCCTACAGTTTGGTTTTCAGCTCTGTTGTCTTATCTTTAGCAGTCTTCCCCATCCCAGTGGGTTCAGCCTACCCACCAGAACCTTCCACACATTCTTACAGAATTACAAGTTCTTGAGGGGGGCTGGCCAAGGAGTAAACGGTTGAACTGTGGGTCAAAAGCACACAGGCTGTCTGAGGAGAGAATAGTTAAACAGCGAGAAGTTCAGATTGGTGAAGGATGCTGTTTCTGGCTGGCGTTCTGCACTGTTTCCCAAGAAAACCTCCCAGCCTTGAGACAATCCCTTGCCCAAACTGCTTTTCTTCCTTTTTTTTCTCTCTCTCACACTGCTATGCCAAGCAGAAGCCTGAAAGTCCTCAGCCTCAGCACTACTCCTGGGGGTCTCCGTCACACCAGGTGTTCCCAGGTGAGGCAGCTTTCTGCTGCTCTCTCAGTTGAGGCAGTCCCTATGCCCCTCATAGTGACTAAACTACATCTTTTCCAAGTAATTTTTCATTCTCTACACCGCACAATATGAGAAACCTCACACGGCCACTTTCACAGGAGTTATATTTATACTGAGTCTTTTATATCTAAAATCCCAGCCCCAAATCTGTTCCTCCTGTGTACTACTGGACTGACATCAAGAGCCAATAAATTGCATTTCTAGAGACTTCAGAGCCAACTTGGGCTCTTCACCTTGCTTATGTCCTCTGTCCATTTTGTCTTTAGTAGTCTATTTTGGTCTCTGAAACTGGCTTCTCTCTGTCTGCATTTCTTTCCTTCTTTTTATTTTGTGGTACCAGAGATTGAACCTGGGCCTTCGTTCTTGCGAGGTAGGCGTGGTACCATTTGAGTTAAATCCTTGGCCCTCTGTGTCCATTTCTATTGCTGCAAGTAAGACCCCATTCTTTTGTCTCCAGCCATTCGACTAGTCTCCATGTAGACCTTCTTAGTTCTTGGGTTTTCCTCTCTAGTTTATTCTTTCATTCTTCCTCAGAATGTCAACAGAGTTCTCTTTCTAAATCAAATGTTCACAACTTAAATATCTTTGTATCCCAACATTTCCTGGAAAATGAAGACCAAATATTTTAGAATGACATTACAAAAAGATGATTTATTTTGTAATTTCTTATCAGTATGCTTTTAGTCACAAAAAAACTGCATATAAATATTTGTTAAGTAAATAAATACAAAGTATTAACATTCTCCTGTAATGTGTAGCGAGTAGTTGGGTAGCTTGTTAGCCTTTAGTACAACCTGTGTGGAGAAGCACTGGTATAAACAAGTGCTCATATTGTGGATATACCAGAAACATGGGCTGCATAATGTCAGAAACATCCAGAAGGCACAAACTCAAACTATGTAAATAGGTGCATGTGAGAACCTATAAACTAAACGTTTGAACCTAGGACCTACCTTCTTAAATTTTATTTAGGTTGTTTTCCCTTTGTCTAGTCACTCACCTGCTCCCGGCTTTTCTGACATCTGACATTCACGGTCCCCTCCCCTAATCAATTTATCACATAATTTAGGCACCTGAACTTGTTTTTTGTTTTTTGTTTTTTTTTTTTGAGATAGGATCTCATTATGTAATCTAGACTGGCCTCAAACTTTTGACAATCCTCCTACCTCAGCCTCCTGTGTGCTGGGATTACAGGCATGCCCCGCCTCACCTGGCATCAACTGTTCTCATAAGCATAATGCAGCAAAAAATTTATTTCATATACAGGATGCCCTGTGTCCTTATTTAATCCGAATGGCCTTGTATAGTCTAATGATCTCTCTCCCTCTGTCTGTGTCTCTGTCTTTTTCCCTTCCTGTCTTCCTCCTTCCCCCTCCTTTCTACTTCCCTCTCTCTTTCTTTCTATCCCTGTCTCTCTGTATAGCATTAAAAGGGACCATAGAAAATCCGAGAAGGACAAGCCACTGGGTATTAAGGAGATGAGCCTTGATTGAGGCTTGTAAGACTGTGGCTGATAAGAGTCTGATAAATCAGAGTACTGCCAAGGTTCTTAGCAAGTATATCATTAAGATTCTAGTGAATTTTGCAAGCAGTAAAAAGTGGAGTTCCTTGAAAACTCCAATAAAGAGAAGAACAGAATATTGTTTCCTAGAATGTGCTATAGTGATTTAAAAGGGGATGAAGAATTTTGGCCATTCTCTTAATATTAATATAGTGTCTTCACCCATTAATATTTCATTCCTTTACCTTGCTTGAGGTCTCTTGTATCTACTAGAAAATGCCTCCCAGTAGACTTTACAGGATGAAGTAACTGTAGGTGGCAAACTCTGATTGGCTATAATCAAGCTGAAATGCCACTTATGTAGGAAACCCAAGGAATAAGAAAAAGAATTCTAGGGGCCGGGGATTTAGCTCAGTGGTTCCGGCGCCTGTCTTGCAAGTGCAAGAACCTGGGTTCAATCCCCAGTAGCCACATACAATACTGGACATGGAGACTGACCCCAGCAGCAACCAGTACCACATACCACAGTGCTGGGCGTGGTGGCTCACGCCTGTAATCCCAGCCCTTGGGAGGCAGAGGCAGGAGGATTGCTGTGATGTGAGTTTGAGGCTGAGCCAGGGCCAGCCTGAACCACAAAGTGAGACCCTGTCTCAAAAAAAAAAACACCCTAAAAAAAAAAAAAAAGAATTCTAGGTGTCAGAAAGGGAATATAAAAAGTAAATTGAGCATTAATGTTGCCAGCTATCCTCAAAAGATCAGGTAGAAGTATAGCTCCTTTACATTCTACTTGAAAATAAATAGTTTAAAAATAGAGATGTTGTTCTTTGCAAAAATTAGCAAATGCTCGTGAGAGCATGGGGGAAAAAGCAACCCTTTTACTGTGTTGTTGGAATGTAAAGTACGACAGCTGCTACAAAATTTAGTATTGAGATTCTTCAAAACACTAAAAATGCGGGCCGGAGAGTTAGCTCAGTGGTTGCGGCACCTGTCTTGCAAGTGCAAGGACCCGGGTTCGATCCCCAGTCACCACATACAATACTGGGTGTGGAGACTCAAGCCCACCAGCAACCAGTACCACATACCACAGTGCCGGGCGTGGTGGCTCACGCCTGTAATCCCAGCACTCGGGAGGCAGAGGCAGGAGGATTGCTGTGATGTGAGTTTAAGGCTGAGCTCGGGGCCAGCCTGAACTACAAAGTGAGACCCCTGTCTCAAAAGAAAAAAAAAAAAAAACACTAAAAATGGAAATTCCATGTAATCCAGCTATGCTTCTCCTGGATATATTCCCAAAGGAGTAAAAAGCATCATACTGTAATGATATATGCATATGCATATTTATAGCAGTGTGACTCACAATAGCTAAACTCTGAAAACAGCCTAGATCAAGGGATGAATGGAAAAAGAAAATGTAGTGTTTATGTGTATGTACAACAGAATTTTATTAAGTCATAAAACTGGATGGATGCAGGAAAATGGATGGAAGGTGAGATAAGAACATTAGGTGAAATAAGTCACATAGAAAGTTAAATTTTGCATAGTTTCTCTGAGAACCCCCAAATATAAATAAATTAAAAAGTAGAGGGGCCGGGGAGTTAGCTCAGTGGTTCCGGCCCCTGTCTTGCAAGCGCAAAGGCCTGGGTTCAATTCCCCGGTAACCACATACCATACGGGGTGTGGAGACTCATGCCCAGCAGCAACCAGTACCACATACCACAGTGCCGGGCGTGGTGGCTAACGACTGTAATCCCAGCACTCAGGAGGCAGAGGCAGGAGTATTGCTGTGATGTGAGTTTGAGGCTGAGCTCAGGGCCAGCCTGAACCACAAAGTGAGACCTTGTCTCAAAAAACCTAAAAAAAAAAAAAAAAAAAAGTAAAATACAGACAGACTTTTTAGAGGTGGGGAAAGAGACCCAGGAAGAAGTTTGGGAGAAGGGGAATCAAAATTTATCAAGCCATGTTATATATGTGTATCTATTGCCCAAAACTAATGTAAATATTATGTATTACAAACATATACCAATAAAATATAATTTGTCCTATAAAATGTAAAAATCTTTGAGAAAGGATTTAATTTCCTATAAATTAACATAAAATCTGAAAACTGGTTGACAAAAAGTACAAAATAGGAGTTGTAGGGAAAAACATAAAATATTTAACATAAAATATTTAAAACATAAGAAGATGTGCTGAATCATTGATCATAACATATATATATACATATATATATATATATGTATATATATATATAAAGTGTTTATACATGATTCAGTAAAACTTAAATTGTTAAAAATATTTAAAAGCCAACTTGTGTGGGTAATGATTTATATATTTTATTATTTTTTCTTTGACAAATTCTTTGATGACTTACATGTTAAAATCTTATTTCAATTAAAGCTAAAGGAATTTGACATTTCTCAGAGTACTATAGAGAATTTTCATACTGACAAGACTGCTGTCATTGAGGGACATTCCATTTTGAGCAACTGGTGCTATATTTTGCCAAGGTGAGATTTAAGTTTGTAATGTCTAGAATGAATTCAAGGAGTGTCTTCTGACTTTACTTCGTTAACATTACTGTGTGCAAAAGTATAGACCATTTTGATGAATTATTTAATCCACTTTTTTTAAAAAATGTTTTTATTGTCACATTTTTGATGAATTTTAAATACCATTATAATTTTTAAAATATATTAGAATATTATCATAATTATATAAGCCATATATTTCTTTTATTACTCAAATAATTTTATTATATTTACCTTTTTTATTAGATTTAGTTTCAAACAGCAGTAAAATTTGTAGATTTCTCATTATAACAATCATAATTATGAAATGAAAATTTCTATCAATTTGTACCTAGTAATGATTCATTATAATTTTACACAAGCTGATTTTTATTTATATTCTCTTCAGACTGTATGCTTTATATCACTGTTGATGTGAAATTTTAGCTTGCTCAGGAAAATTACCTATCTAGTATCATATACATAATTAAACATTATAGCAGGGAAAAATGAGATAGGTACCTGATGCTGCTGATTCCTCAGCTCTTAATAGACTTTGCTTAGAGTCTGACAGTTGCCAGTCAAATTTTCATGTGGCCATGTTTGCTTCAGTTCATTTTAGTTTTCCCCACCAATTCCAGCTGGTAAGATTTAATATAAATAAAGGCTGTATATGACAATTTCATAGCTAACTTCGTTCTCAACAGTGAAGAGTAGGAAGCTTTTCCTCTAAAATCAGGAGCAAGATAAGAATGCTAACTTTAATCACTTCTGCTCATCACAGTACAGGGAGCCCATGTCTGCAATTAAGCAAGAGAAGGAAAGAAAAGGAATTTAAATGGCCTGGGGAAGGTGTACCTGCCTGAAATCCCACACTCCGGAGGCTGAAGCACGAGGGAGACTGGGGAACGAGGATTGCCACTAGTTCAAGGCCAGACTAAACTACATAGCATAGCAAAACCCTGTCTCAAAAAACAAACAAAACGAAGTAATAAAAGGAATCCAAATTGAAGAGGAGCTAAATTGTCCCTGTTTGCTGAAGATTTAATGTATTCTATATACAGAATCTGTTGGGGCCAGCCGGGAAGAGCAATGGGGTCCTCAAGCCAGAGGGGTTAGGATGAGAAAAATGATTGACAGGACAGCGAGACCTTCGCAGGGCTTATCAGTCAATACTAAGTGAGCGCCGCATTTATTTCTCAGGTCTTTTTTATACCCTAAAAACTAGGTCTGTTAAATGACTTCATCAATCATGAGCAAAGGTTAATAAGGTTAATAGCAAAGGATATTTTAAAGGATCAAGCAAATACAGTAATTGGAGTAACCAATTTTCAGTTCTTTAAAGATTCCTATTTATATTCTATCTGGGTTATTACTTTTTTAGGACTTTAACCTAAAGACAGCTATGCATCATATATTCTGACACAGTTGCTAATCCATCAGGAAAAAACAGCAGTTGTGCCGTGTTACTTACTTATCTCACAAGTTACAGGATAGAGAGTAAACACAATCAGCCTCACCAACCTGGCGTTCTTGTTTAACTGTTTGAATTGTTATCATGCATACCTTGGGGACATAGGTCATTTAGCCCACTTCCTCAGGAACAAGCCATCTCAGGGTTAATTTTAAATTGGCCAGGGCAGCAATCACAGAGGGGGTTGCAGATCTTTGTCACTGACCTTTGGTAGCCTCTTTAGCAGTGCAGAACTCCTGATGATGATGACTGAGTGCAGCGCCAGAGGTGACCATCTTGAAGGAGAATGGCTAAATTCCCGAAGTGTGGCTCCCAACAAAAACCCTAAAGACTCCACCAAAAATACAATAATCAGTAGTATTTCTGTACCGTAACAATTAACTATTTGAAAATAAATCAAGAAAACAATCTCATTCACAGTAGCTACAAAAGAATCCTTAGAAGGAGATGAAGAAATAAAAGAGCTAAGGTGTATTATGTGAATATACCAATTTCCCAAGAGAAATGTAATCATTATGTGTTGTGAACATATAGTAATAAACAAATAAAAACTGAAGAAAAGCCCTTAACACAGAAGGAAATGCTGTCATTTTGCAACATGGGTGAGCCTGGAAGACATTATATTAAGAAAAATTCCACATGATTGTACATAAGGAATCTAAAAATTAAACTCATTAAAATATAGTAGAATAGTAATTACCAACGACTGGGATGGGGGTGAGAAGATACATTAGGGAGTATTGCTAAAGGATACACAACTTCAGTCAGGAAGAATAAAGTGAAGAAATCTATTGTGCAACCTGGTGACTATCAATGATAACATATTTTATTCTTGAAAATCACAATTAGACTTTATTCTCACCATAAAATGTACATTTTTGAGATAGTAATATGTTAATTACTTTCATTTAGCTATTGCATAGTATATACATATTTCAAAACATCTTGTCATATCTGGTAAATATATATATAATCCTTATTGCTTAATTAAGATGGAAGATTTAATACAATGTTTATTTGGGACTCAGAACAAATGATTAAGTTGTTATTTATACATAGATAATTATGGTCACTGGATCTTTTTAAGTATTTTCTAAAGCAGATAGTTAATTTGTCAAATTGTATTTATGTATTGACTCCTAATATTTTATAAACTCTCATTTTTATAGTATGAAAATGGGACAAATAATAAATATTCTTCATGCTATACCTACTGACTGTCCATTTCACTCATTCAGAGATTTCCAGATGCACTGGGATGACTTGGTAGGAACAGAAATATGTATTATATTACAAGTTATTTGATTTTGTTTCTTGTAATTTAACCTGGTTAACTTTCTCCAAGTTAATTTAAGTTTTGTGTTTAATTTATAGTACGGTTATAAACTTGCAGAAGATGATAGAAATAATAAAATATATTGCAGCATCTACTTCAAAATGATCAAAGAAAGAACTTTCACGTATCCTTGCAGTAGTACTTGTAGGAGATGCTCTCTGCCCCCCTTATTATCTGGTCTTGCTCCTGCTCTATAATGTCATATTTAAATGAAATTATTTTTCCTCCACTTCTTACTTGGACTGTGTTTTCGCTTTTTCTTAGAATTTTCTTGTATTTCATTTGAGAATGAGCTCAAGAATAACATTTCTTTAAATACTATGTCAGGGGCTGGGGATTTAGCTCAGTGGTTCCAGTGCCTGTCTTGCAAGCCCAAGGGCTAGGGTTCGATCCCCCAACAACCACATACAATACTGGGCATGGAGACTCTCGCCCAGAAGCAGTCAGTACCACATACCACAGTGCCACTGGGCGTGGTGGCTCACGCCTGTAATCCCAGCACTGGGAGGCAGAGGCAGGAGGATTGCTGTGATGTGAGTTTGAGGCTGAGCTCAGAGCCAGTCTGAACTACAAAGCG
Source organism: Petromus typicus (assembly GCA_004026965.1). NCBI lineage: Eukaryota > Metazoa > Chordata > Mammalia > Rodentia > Petromuridae > Petromus > Petromus typicus. The sequence continues at coordinate 18,069 of PVIR01028218.1, forward strand.
AGACCGTCTCAAAAAACACAACAACAAAAAAAACCTATTTCAACAATTTAGACAGCGAAAGAAAATTTGCATTTCCCAGTAGAAAATGAGAAATCATTCTTAGCTTAGCTAAGGTTAAGCACTCCCTCTAGTGGTGTTTTGGTAGTACTGAAAGAGTTGAATTAAATCGATTTAGTAGATTGCATTTATTGAAGGAAATATCTTCAGCAGTATTTCTAAAAATCCACACAAAAAGCAAAAGCACAATTACTGAGGTGGAACTCTTAAATCTTAATTAGTACTGATTTCTTCACTTCTGTCTCAAACTGAATGCTGATGAGCTACAGTAAAGCTCCAGCTCTTGTTTTTCTAACGCAGAGCCCCACAGTAAAACTGAGGTTGGCATATATCACTTTCCTTTATTAGATGCCAAGATACTATTCCAAGTATTCTCATCACAAGAAGTAACTGCTTTCCTCAAAGAACTACTTTTGGAGTTTGAATATGATCGATATGCATGTTGTTTTCCTGTACTGAAGTTTTCACTGCTGTTGGAACTACAAATCTGTTCATTATTTGCTAATGGATTTATTTTATAATCTGTAAGAGTTATATGATTTTCCTTAAAAATATTTTGACTATTTTATTATGTTGATCTGTTTGGAAAGCCATATAATAAGAGCACAACGAATTGCCTTACTTATATATATTATTTTCTCTTTCTCTCTCTCTCTCTTTTTTTTTTTTATTTTTTAATTTGTTTTCTTTTTGAGATAGAGCCTCACTCTGTGGTTCAAGTTTATCTCAAACTCATGGTGACCCTCCTGCCTTAGCCTCCCTAGTGCTAGGGTCACAGATGTGCACCGCTACACCCAGCCTTAATTATGATTATTATACCAGAAGATCATATTGTACCTCACAAATATACACAGTTATTGTTTGTTAATAAAACAATTTTTAAAATAGAATGAAGATGCATAGAAAATCAATACTCAAATAGTTTAGATTTATATGTATTTTTAACACTGCTATTTATATGGTTTTTAATCCCATAAAATTTCTGTGTCTCGTGTACAAAACCATTCACATTGCTCTTTAACTACACAGTTACCCTCTCAGCTGCATTAGAAGTAAGCCTGTACAGTTCTTCCCAAGGGTGGATTTGGAAGGTGTGTTGGAAAGTTTTCTTTCAGATTTAAAATCTAAACTGCCTCATATTTGTGGATTTCCTGTAAAGATGACAACTAAGCCATGCTACTGTACAAATCAACTGACCAAACCTCATCTCCAGGTAAGATGTTTTTACCTTATCTAGTTCAAGACAAACTACGTACTTGTCTCCCTTGGTTCTCTTGCCTTCTCTTAGGGAATTGTTCAAGGAGTCTTTTCTCTTAGTTCAGTGTTTCTCTGATGCTGTTCATTTTTTTATTTAACTGTTTGTTCTTGCCATTTATTATTGTATTTATCATGGTATTATAATAGCTGTTAACTGAAATGCCACCCACACACAAAGTTGGGGTGTTGAAGGTTAAAGAGGAATGTGGGGGTGAAATGTCTGCAGAGATTGTTCTATCAGTGCCAGTTCAGTTCAGTAGAAAGCGGGCTTCCTGCTGCTCCTCATGCCAAGTCAGTGGAAGGCTTCCCTGGAACTGTGAGCAGGAGCACAGCAACGCGGTGTCTGGCCCCTGCTAGCCTCTTCCTAATCGTACTCCATCCTCCACAATATGCGTGCACAGAAGTAACCACTGCCCAGACTTCTTGGGGAGTTATTTCATATCCCTTAAGGATATATCAACTAAGCATATACCCTTAAGCACCATCTTTTGAGTGTGTTGCTGTTCCTTCGTGTCTGGCTCTTGTAGCTCAATAGTATATCCCTGACATTCATCCATGCTGTTTCACTTCGCTTTTCTCAATTCACTTTCGTTTTCTCGTTACACGACATTTTATTTATCCAGAATACAATTGATGGGCATTTGGTTTAGTTCTCTTTGATAGCCACTCATAATAATGCTTCAAGGAACAAATCTGTGTGTGTACCCTGGGCACATGCCCATGAATGCTTTAGGACCTATGCCAAACTATTTTCTAGAATTGTCATACCAGTTTAAATAATCATACCCCCTTCTGATGGACAGTGTAAGATTTTATGTGCTGCCTCATGTCCTTGTCTGTATATAATATTATTAGCCATCAGTTTCAGTAGTCCTGGCAAATGTATTAATGATCGGGTGTATATTATTTGTATTTGCCTGATTTCTTATGAGATTTAACATCTTTCCATATGCATACTGTCTATTTGGATACCTTTTTTTTTTTTTTTTTTTTTTTTGAGACAGTGTCTCACTTTGTAGTTCAGGCTGGCCCTGAGCTCAGCCTCAAACTCACTTCACAGCAATCCTTCTGCTTCTGCCTCCCGAGTGCTGGGATGACAGGCGTGAGTCTTCACACCCAGTATTGTTATGTGGTAACTGAGGATCAAACCCAGGTCCTTGCGCTTGCAAGACAGACGCTGGAACCACTGAGTTATATCCCCGGCCCTTGGATACCTTTTTTAAAAAAAGGTACCTCTTTATCATTTCTCATCTGTACCACAGGGTTTTTAGAGTTCATTTATAGGTATTCTTAACGTATGTGAGGTATGTTCTCTATCAGTTGTGTATATCACATGATATAAACATTTGGTAGCATACTTTATCATCCTCTTAATTATATCTTTTAATTGGCAAAGTCTTAATTTATAGCCAAAATTACCAGAGTTTTTCCTTTATGATTGGTGTTTTTGTGTCTTATTTTGAAAAATGTACCTATACTCCCAAATTTGGGAATATATTCTCATATATATCATCTAATAAGAATATACATATATATAGTATATATCATATATGCCCTTTAATTCACATTTGGATCCTTAATCCAATTTGAATTCATTTTTATAATATAGTATCATATGGGCAGTCAGATTTTTTTTTTTGTTAATATGGCTATCTCTTTGTCTAAGCAATGGTATTGAAAAGACATTTTTTTTTCTGATACAATACCACCTTTCTTATAAATGTCATTATGTGTGCAGTACTATCTGGGATCTCTCTTCTTTTTCTTTGATTTGTTTACTTATCTTTGCACTAATACTGTACTTTAAGAATTAATCTTAAACTTTTTATTTATTATAAATTGTGTTATAATTTAAATAATTTAAATAATTTAAATAATTTAAATAAGTTTATGAGGTTTTAAAAAGTAAGGTGAAGCATATTAGCTGTTCTTGATGTATGCATTCCTATGCATAGTTTCATTTTATCAAGTTACACACACTTAGATACACACACACACTGATTCTTTGCTATTATGATTAGAATTTCCTTAAGCCTTTTAACCATGAATATTTTATATTTCTCACTATTTTTAAAATATATCTTCTTTGAGCCAGGGATTTAGCTCAGTGGTTCCAGTATCTGCCTGGCAAGTGCAAGGTTCTGAGTTAGATCTCCAGTATCCTGTATCAAAATGCTGGGTGTAGTGACTCACACCTATAATCCCAACACTGAAGAGGCAGAAGCAGGAGGATTGCTGTGAATTTGAGGATAGCCTGGGCTATATAGTGAGTTCAGGTCCAGTCTGAACTACAAAGTGAGACCTTGTCTCAAAAAACTAAAAGAAAAAATGTATATAGAAATATATATAGATACAGATATAGATCTACAGTATATAATTTTAGTTTCTACAGTATATAATTTCTACAATGTATAATTTCTACAATATAATTATTACATATTTTCAGTCTTTTTTACTTGTATTAGGTTGATTCATACATACTTCATACTTTTAATGTTATTCTGAATAATTTTTATCATTTATTTTAAAATATTTTCAGAGTACTGTTATTTCATTTTGACCCTGAGCTATTTAAAAGTCATGTTTTTATTATCTAGCATAAGATAATTTTCTAGATGTCTCTTTCTATATATTTCTAGTTCAAATGCATTAAGGTCCTAAGAATTGTGTACTAATCTCCCACTATTCTTGAGATTTCTCTATATCTCCCATTTTTAGTTTTTTCTTTATATATTCTGAGACCATAATCATGGATAAATGTAAACTTAGAATTAGATCC
>PVIR01028219.1:0-22356 GCA_004026965.1 Petromus typicus
CTGGCCCTGAGCTGAGCCTCCAACTCACATCACAATCCTCCTGCCTCTGCCTCCCGAGTGCTGGGATTACAGGCGTGAGCCACCACGCCCGGCACTGTGGTATGTGGTACTGGTTGCTGCTGGGTGTGGGTCTCCACACCCAGTATTGTTATGTGGTTACCGGGGAATCGAACCCAGGTCCTTGCGCCTGCAAGACAGGAGCCGGAACCACTGAGCTAACTCCCTGGCCCAGAGAAAATATTTTTAAAAATATATTTATGGCAGTGGCCCAAAATATAGAGTACTTTACAAATCTAACAGAAGATATGCTTCAGGTTCATGTAGGAATGTATACAACTTCAACTGATATATATTAAAGAACATATACTCACTGTATACATTTTGGGAAACGCATACGGTTAAAAGACCAAAAATCCATAACCACACTACCTAACAACTACACTGTTATGCTTCCTTCTAAGACTTCCCTCTGCTTTGAACATCTGGTTTACAGCACCCAATGTATATAATTTTACTTTACGGATATCATGAGCATCTCCTCAGTGTAACTGGGCCCAAGAGAGTCCAGTCTTGCAGGTACTGGGTGACAGGTCTGTCTCTTCCCCTTTAGGAGGCCTGGAAAAGCTGGCTCAATGTTACGGGGTGAGCTCAACCCAAAAGCAAGAACCGGGGTCCTATACCAAAACCCCTCACTGAGCTTGGGAGGCCCCTCCTAACAGAGCCATTCCCTAGGATGTGGACAGGAGGACAACACAGGACAGACCTCGTGGCCCATCCTGCAGCGAGGCACCTCCCACGCACAAGGAGAACTCGGGATTCTGGGTGCTCTGCTCATACTGACTTGTAAGTTTTTTCTCAATACGTCCTCCTCGATGCTTATCTTGTGTGTTGTGGGATGATCCAAAGCTGTGGTGAATGGTTAAAGATATATTACAACTCAGCGTGGTGGCACACACCTGTAATCCTAGAACTTTGGGGGCTGAGGCAGGAGGGGGGCTCCCTCTCCTCATTTGAGGCCAGTGAATTCAAGACCAGTTGGAACTACATACCGACCTTGTCTCAAAAAAATATTGCCATCAAGGTTCATTGCTATGGATTCCCCTCAAAATACTCCCCCTCCCTTGAACACTTGTCCCAGGGTTCTTGGCAATATGCTCTTTATTGGGAGAGTTTTTAAAATTTAAACATTCACAGTGTTTTGGGGATCACACCTTCAATTTATTTATTTTTTATTTTGAGATAGCCTCACTGAGTTGTCCAGGCTAGACCCAAACGTAAGCTTCTCTTGCTTCCTCCCTAAGCCTCCCTCAGCTCAGAGCGCAGATGATGCTCTTTGACATCTGACCCGAATGAATTTGTAGACAAATTTGACACCAAAGAAAAAAGTCACCTCACATTCCATCCTGAGTGGAACTTACAGGTAACTTAATCTCAGACATTCAAGCTGCTTCCAGTGAGCTGCAGTGATAAATAAGTGTTGGATGACCCCTCTCTGCACAGTCTATTTCAATTTCACTATTTCAGCTCATTTCCTTAATAGAAGTTTCTATGAGTGGAGTATCTGGTTCATGCTGTTATACAAATTTTCCTGTCATTCATGCATTCTGTCAAGTTTCTGACACAAAGGTGAGGCCATGTTTCGGTGGAACAGGCAGCAGCGAGTCCCCCTTCTCCAGATCCCCTCCTAGGACAAGTCTGGGCTTCACAGTATCAATTGTAACTCCCGCCAAGCAGGGGCTCACCCGACCGTCTTTCCCTTACACATTTACTTAAAGAGCCTGCTAATCATGACTGACGGATCAGTCCCCTATAATGGGAGGGCAAGGGACATATTTCACGTAGGCGCCAGTTTTGTTGTCCTGGGAGTGGTGCAGTGAGTATCTCTGAAGCTATTGGGTTTCGAGAAGGAAGAGATTTGTTAATTACAAGTAAAACAAAACTGTGGTTTGTCGGTTTGTCGTATTTGTCTCTCACCACCAATTAAATAGTAAATCTTCAACCACTCCTTTGGCAGATTACTTGCCATTTAGAAAAACAGTTCTCAAATAAGTTAATCTATTGACTTTGACTAGGTCAGTCTTAGTGAATCCTGTGAGGGGACAGAAGTTTTTTTTTGTTTTTGTATGAACATTGAACTAAGGACCTTGCACTTGCCAGGCAGGCACAGTACCGTTGAGCTACATTGCTGGCCTCAGAGGTTCTTTTTTGGTGAGAAAGTCCTCAAAAAACACCACACAGAATCCTGGGGCTTGTAAGAACCCACCCCTGGTCTGACCTTGAGCATCGGAGCTCCTAATTATAGGCTGTTGTCCAGGAATGTGTATTTCACCAGATGTCCACTTGACTCTAATACAAGAGGTCTGAAGACTATATCTGACAGTGTCTGCTTTTAAAAACATCCGTCAGGGCCGGGGCTTTAGCTCAGTGGTTCCTGTGCCTGTCTTGCAAGCACAAAGACCCGATTCCCTGGTAGCCACATACAACACTGGGCGTGGAAACTCACCCCAGCAGCAACCAGCACCACAGACCATAGTGCTGGGCGTGGTGGCTCACACTTGTAATCCCAGCACTTGGGAGGCAGAGGCAGGAGGATTTCTGTGATGTGAGTTGGAGGCTGAACTCAGGGCCAGCCTGAACTACAAAGCGAGACCCTGTCTCAAAAAAACCAAAAAAACAAAAAACACATCCTTCAGGAAAACTTCCGGGGAGATGAACAGCAGAGACGCAGCCCCTTTGAGACTTGGTGTCTAGACACTGGAATAGATCACTGTGAGGAAGAGAAGGAGGGAAGTGGGTCCCCAGGACCAGGTCCCCGAGGACCTGAAGTGAGAACTGACTCCCACAGGGAGAACAGAGAGACCTCAGGGAAGAAGAGGGAGGTGGGGTGTGGTGCTTTCTCCCTGAGCCCTGACTCACTGCGTGGCAGGGCAGCTCCAATCTGCAGACACACAGGAACTACTGGTGACCCCAGAGGCCTTTACAGAGAAATGCACCAGGCACAGGGTGGTGGACACAGCAGGCTGCAGTGGGCTACTGCGGCTGGTGAGCCATCTGCGTTCAGACAGGAACTGATTTCAAGTTGGTAGGAGGTGAAGGAGCTGAGTTCAAGCTAGCAGGAGGCGCATGGGTGGTTGCAGGCTGAACAAAACAGGGTCCAGCCTGAGCTTCAGAACGAAAGGTGCGGCTTGCTGGGATTATCTGCTATCCTGCCAAAAATCTATGGCCAGCTTTGTAGGATTAATCAACACAGATCCAATCTCTGTCTGCTCACCAATGACAGCAGAGACATGCCCTGAAGTGGACTTTTTTTTTTCTTTTCCTGTTGTTTTTTGTTTCTTTCTTTTCTTTTTCTGTTTTAGAGACAGGGTCTCACTTTGTAGTTCAGACTGCCTCTGAACTCACTATGTAGCCTAGCCTGGCCTCGAACTCAAGGAAATTCTCCTGCCTCTGCCTCCCAAGTGCTGGGATTATAGGCGTGAGTCACTACCCCTGACATTGTGGTATGTGGTACCAGGGATCGAACTTGGGACCTTGTGCTTGCCAGGCAGATGCTGGAACCACTGAGCTAAATCCCTGGCCCTTCATTTTTTTTCTTGATTGTTTTTTCTTAGAGTGTGAACATTATTTCTAGTTTTTCACTGTCATTGTTTTGTTCTGTTATTTTTTCTTCTTTTTCTCTTTCCTGCCTGTCTTCTTTACCAGTTTCCCAAAATTTGCACAATCTTTCTCTGTGCTCCATTCTTGCTTCTAACCCCTTTCTCTATTTTTCCCCAATCCCTTTTAAATTTTCCCCTGAGAGTAAAATCACCATATTGAAGGCGTTTTTACTGTATACAATTTTATGGTTTGTTTTAGATTTTGTTATATAACCACATATCTAGTTCATATGCTTAAAGGTGACAAATTAGTACTACCACAATCTGTCATTTTGTAGGCTATGTTTCATGCCGCTGTTATTGCTGATTGTATTACTTTAGCCAAAGGGACATAATGGTTCTAATTAGTTGTTCTTCCTGGTATGCCAAGCCTGAGATCGTCTAAGGACCATAGGCCAGTGCCAAAGTACTAAGGGCTGAGTCAAGTAGGCAACACTGCTCATCTCCAATAAACTGATGAAGTAAGATCTTGCAAAAGACTCAAAACCCCAAATCCAGCTATTCCTAAAAGAAATCTCTGAGTAGTCATTTCCTAAGGATTCTAAATACTAGCAATAAAACCACCTGCCATACCTGCCAAAGCTGTCTGCCTGCAGTAATGCCCATCAGAATCACAGCAGACTTCTCAACACAAACCTCAAGTCAAGGAGAGCTGGGAATGAAGTATTCAAGCCCTAAAAGAAGATAATCCCCTGCCCAGATTGATGTAGCCCATACAACCAGCTTGCAAAAGTGATAGAGAAATAAGATACTTCCATGACAAAGAACACCTGAAGAAATTCATGAGCCAGGGATTTAGATCAGTGGTTCCAGCGCCTGCCTTGCAAGCACAAGGGCCCAGGTTCAATTCCTGATAATCACACACATCACCGGTGTGGTGAGTCACATTCACCAGCAATCAGTACCACATACCACAGTGCCAGGCATGCTGGTTTATGCCTGTAATCCCAGTGCTTGGGAGCAAAGGCAGGAGGCTTGCTGAGTTCGAGGCTGAGTTCGAGGCTGAGTTCAGGACCAGCCTGAACTACAAAGCAAGACACTGTGCCTCCCCCAAAAAAAAGAAAAGAAAAGAAAAGAAAGAAAACAAAATTCAGCACTCCAAAATGTTCTGAAGGACTTTCTAGAAAGAGAAAACAAGACTAGAACTCTATAAACCCCAACAGAATGAATCCACAGGCAAGGCAAATAATTAAACAGAGGGAAAAGGGGAACCAACAACAGGAAAATAGAATGACAAAGAAAAGTCAGTAATACATAGCGATTAGAATCATCAATGCAAATGGTCTTAGTTCTCCAGTCAAAAGAAACAGACTGTCAGAATGAATCAAGAAGCAAGATCCAACGATATGCTACATAAGATCATCTCAATAGATACAGAGAAAATGTTTGACAAACTCCAACACCCATTCATGATAAAAACCCCCTAGAAAACTGGAATAGGTGGTCTTTACCTCAATCTGATGAAGGCCATCTGCAACAATAACCCACGTCATACTAAGTGGACAAAATGTGAAAGCTTTCATTCTCAAATCAGGAACAAGACAATTTTATTCAATATAGTTTTGAAAACATTTTCTAAAGCAATTAGATAGGAGAAAGAAATAAGGGGAATAAAGACAGGAAAGGAAGAAGTTAAATTATCATTATTTGTGGATGACATCATAGTTTCCATAAAGGCCCCGAAAACTCCACCAAAAGACTTCTAGATTTAATAACTAAATTCTGTAGCATAACTGGATACAAAACTATCACTCAAAAATCACTAGCATTTTTATACACAAATAAAAAATTCACTGAGAGGGAAATCAGAGAAATAACACTTTTCACAATAACATCCCCAAAATGAAATACCTAGGAATCAATCTAATGAAAGAAGTAAAACTATAGTAGTCTGAAAATGGAGGTGGAAGGAGGGATCAGGAAATGGAAAGACATCCCTTGTCTTGGGTAGTAAGAACCAATATAGTGAAAATGGCCAGACTTCAAGACCTTTATACAGATTTAACACAATATCGATGTAAACAACCAACAGCATATCTCCCAGAATTAGAGAAAACAATCCGAAAATTCATTTGGAACCAGAAGAGACCTAAAACAGCAAAGACATTTCTGGGTGACACAGCCAAGGCAGGAGGCATCACAATCCTGACTTGAAATCAGACTAAAACTACTGTGATAAAAACAGCATGGCACTGGCTCAGTAGAACAGATTAAAAGATATAGAAACAACTCTAAACATACTCAAGCACCTTATCTTTGACAAAGGAGCCTGACAGCTCCACAGGAAGAAAGACAGCCCCTTTAATAAATGGCAGTGGAAAAACTGGCTTTCCACACGCTGAGGATGAAAACTAAATCCATATTCATCACACACTAACCTAAAATCAAAATACATCAAAGATCTAAATATTGAAACAGAAACACCAAATCTGCTGAAAGATAGAAGAGCTAGAATTTTTGAACTTGGTGTAAGCAGAGACCTTATGAACAAAACTCTGATTGCATCAGAAATGTCACAATGAATTAACAACTTAGATCTCATCTTATTAAAAAGCTTTTACACAGGGGCCGGGGAGTTCCGGCACCTGTCTTGCAAGCGCAAGGACCCGGGTTCGATTCCCCGGTAACCACATAACAATACTGGGTGTGGAGACTCACACCCAGCAGCAATCAGTACCACATACCACAGTGCTGGGAGTGGTGGCTCACACCTGTCATCCCAGCACTCGGGAGGCAGAGGCAGGAGGATTGCTGTGATGTGAGTTGGAGGCTGAGCTCAGGGCCAGCCTGAACCACAAAGCGAGACCCTGTCTCAAAAAAACCTAAAAAAAAAAAAGCTTTCACACAGCAAAAGAAATCACCCACGGAGTGAAGAGACAACCCAAAGGATGAGAAAAATAATTTTGCCATCTGTTCTCCAGAAAAAAGACTAATATCTCCATATACAAAGAACTCAAAAAAATCACATTCCTAGGCCAAAGATTTAGCTCTGTGGTTCCAGTGTTTGCCTGGAAAGCTCAAGGTTCTATGTTTGATCCCAGTAACCACATAACACCACAGTGCCAGGCCTGGTGGCTCACACCTGTAATCTCAGCACCTTGAAGGCAGAGGCAGGAGGATTGCTGTGAGTTTGAGGCTGTCCTGGGCTACATAGTGAGTTCAGGGATAGCCTGAACTACAAAACAAGACCCTGTCTCAAACAACTGTGTTGTTGCCCTGGTGTGAGAGACCAAAACTGTAAATAGGACCAAAATGTATAACAGATATTGGGAAATGGGAAGAAAGTGCTCAAATAAGAAGGGCAACAGGCACAATGAGGAGAAAAACAAGCAAGGGAAAAGAAAAAAAGAGAAAAGAAATAAAATATGGAACAAAGCTTTTGTGAATAAGGAGGGGAAAAGTTAAAGAGAAGGGAGGGAAATGGGGGAAAAAGACCAGGATGTATCATTTACAGGTACAAATTCCCTATGCTAATGTGCCCATATGTATATCTAAAATGTACTAATAGAATGAAAAGAAAAAATAAAAGATGTCCTTAAGAGCCAGGTGTGGGCATGCCTATAATCCCAGCACTTGGGAGGCTAAAGCAGGACACTAGCTGGGAGTTTAAGGACAAACTACTATGTAGCTACCATGCAGCAATCACATGGTCCTGAGTTCAATCCCCGGTACAGCAAAAACAACGACAACAAATAAACAAAAACCAGTTTGTGAGTTCAAATCACCTTCCCGGGGTTACAGGCATTTGAGGTCCCAGTCAGACCTGTTCTTCCTTCCACCCAAGCGCTGCAAGATGGAGGGTGAAGGCCCGGGCCTAGCCTTCCCCGAGCACGTCTGGGTCACGCTGGCCAACAGTGCCCGGCAGATGCGAAGGGGGAGAGCCCCTCCTCGCCTCTCTTCTCACTTCCCGGATCCACTCAGGCCTCGCTGAACAGCCCTGGCGAGCCCTGGAGTGGCTGAGCTCCCACCAGGAATGTCTGGCTTCACTCGGCCCTGTGTCCCCACCAGAAAGGCTGTCGCCTCCTCAGTCAGTGTACGCTGTACCATTGCTCCTCCTCTCCCGCCAGCGATCCGTTTGCTCTGAGTCTAAAATGAAAATCTACCTCTCCTTTGTTCTGCTTTTGTTCTACTGAAACCAGGGCCTTTGCACTGAGCTACATCCCCATCCCTTTTTAAAAAGTGTTATATTCTGAGAAAGGGTCTTGCTAAGTTGTTAAATTGGCCCAACTGGACTCCATTTTGTGGTCCCCCAGCCTCAGCTTCCAAGTCTTTGGGATTATAGGTGTGAAGCTCTGCACCCAGCGTGCTATTTCTTCCACCTCCCTCCCTTTCAAGCCAGGGTCACAACATCGTTGTCCATTTTCCTGGGGGGTGGTGTCAAAGCAAGTTGTGGTGCCTGTTGCCACGTGGGGAGAAGAGACTGCCGACTGTGACAGGCGTGTGCACACCCAGGAGGACAGTGTGTGAGAAATCCTGGTTCTGGCCTCAGGTCAGGCTCCCCCAGCACCTTGGCAGTGACTTCTCTCTTGCGGTGGCTTGTGCCTGTCTGAGCCCCGGGACCACGAGCTGGAAACGCAGCGTCCCTTCAGGTGGCCCGCAGGGACAGAGGAGGCAGCGGGCACATGGTGGACTCAGGAGGAGGAGTGACATTCCTGTGGAGTGGGAGTCGCCCCCTCCTGAGAAACAGCCCGGGCTGCTCCACCCTGGCTCCTGCGGGGTTTACACCTAGCAATTGCTCTGTTTATCTTGAGTTTTTCCTGGAACAGGAGGTGAGAAACCGTCAGCTCTCTCCACACCCACCAGCCTCTGCTGTCTGTTCTCAGCTGGCCACGATGGGGAGATGCCTTGGGGAAAAGGCGAAGAAGCCACACCCGGCAGGGTGGGCAGCAGGACCAGAGAGATACGGAGCAGCCAGGGAGGGACACAGGGTGCAAGGTCGGCCCTGGATGTCAGGAGCCAGAGGCTGTCTGTGTGTGACAACCTCTGATCAGCCGCCAGACCAGTCCTGTGTCTGCCCTGGGTCTGTCTCCAGCCTCCACAGCTCCTAGAATTCAACACGAGGAAAGACATGGATTCTAACACCCTTAGAAAGCTGAGCACAGCGAAGTCAGGAATCCCAGCGCTCCAGAGGCCCAGGCAGGACCCTGGGAGCTCCCTGGCTATGCAGTGAGTTCAAGGCCAGGCTGAACTACGCAGCGAGATCCTGTCTCGCAAAAGCAGAAAGCAGGGCGATGACTGATGCTCTCGATCCCTGGCTCCCTTCCATTCAGCCTGGCTTCTCTTTGACTTGGAGAAGGGAAAGAGACTGGCGATCTTTTGTTATCTGCTGGTTTTTGCCGGGACTCCTACCTTCGACTTCCCTGGCAAGCTGTTCTCCCGAGCCTGACACCTGCACTGAATGGCGGAATCGGGTGAGATGCAAGGTTGTTGAGAGCATGGGTCCTGGAGTCCGTCGAGCAGAATTTGCTGTGTGACTTGGGGAAGTTACTGGGCCTCTCTGAGGCTTGGGGTCCCTGTCTACAGAGCTGTGTGATGATAGCACAGCAGCAGCAGCGAAGCAGCACATGTACAGTGCTTAGTTCAGTAGCTTGGGAAATGGCATCTGCTTTGCCCAGTTTCTCTGTTTTCATTTCTTGGTAGTGCTGAGGCTGGACCAGGGCCTTGTGCACGCAGGGCAAGAGCTCTGTCTCCAAACCTCATCCCTAGCCCCTGCCCAGCTTCCTTATCACCGAAGGGTCCGCAGTCCTGACAAAGGCAGCGATTCTGAGCAGAGCCTACTTGCTGTGTCTCATGGTCTCTGCAGACCTCTGCTGCGGGCACCAGGCCACGCCACAGCCTGGTGCCAGTAGCCCCATTGGTCTTCCGCTCCCTCCAGTCCAGCTTCCTTGCAGTATCCACAGCCAGTGTTCCAAGGTCATTCCAAACTCAGGGTCCGGCCTTCCCTCCGAGAAAGCCCTCACTGTCCACCACTGTGAGTTGCGCAACACAGGTGACCATCCAGGGCCCACAAGGCGCGGCTGACTCAGCCCTGAGGCCTCTGAGAGCCGCCCAGGGCTGAGCTCTTACCCTGCCACCCGGGATCTCGCCCCACCCCACTGTGCTCAGCACCTGTTCCTCGATGACTACGCAGCCCATGCCTACAGCCCTTCCTCACAGAAATGGATACCAAGCTCCCTGTTTTTTTGTGGGTCTTTTTGATGGTATTAGGTTGAACCCAAGGCCTTCACACAGCAACAGCCCTTTAGCCTTCTTTCTCTTTTTTCAAATTTTAATACAGAATCTCACTAAATTTCCCAGGCTGGGCTTCAAGCTTAGATCCTCCTGCCTCAGCCTCCCACAGTGCTGGAGTCACAGGCGTGAGTCCCATGCCCAGCTCTTGTGTCCCTCCCCCTGCTCTACTTCCACATAGCACTCGCTACCTGGCCGCTGGGAACTTCCCTGACGTGAGACCAGGCATGCAGGTGGGCAGCTCTAGCTCCAGGGCCTGCGTGTGCCTGCCCCATCCTCCCGGTACACAGAGCCCCATGTGGCACAGGGGCGGCCATGTGCCCAGCTTCCTCTGAGAGCTGCTGGTTACTGGGTGAGGGAATGAGCCCTTCAGGGCTGCGAATGCCTCTGTCCCGCCCTCCCTGGGGGCACTGCTGTGGAAACCAGACTCGGGAGACTCGGGCGCTGTGCCTAGCTGCCTTCTGGGCTGTGTCACCTTCAACTGCTCACCTAGACGGAGAGTTCTGGGACACAGGGACTGTGACTTACGCATGTCCCCGCCCACGGTGCCCGACGCTAGTGTAAGTTCAGGCGCTGAATGATTAACTTCTGTCTGACCTCCTTCCTCTGAAGTCCCCAAGCCCTCAGGCAGCTGGACTTTCAGAGCCAAAACCAGAGTCTATCCTTAAACGTGGACAATCACAACACCCTGCGCTGCTGAGCACTAACAGCAGCGCCCGAAGGAAGCGACCGCGAACCGCCCTTCCTCCCCTGAGCGGCGGTGTCTTCCTCAGATAGGTCTGAGCACACAGCTCTTCTCTGAGCCTTCTATGCAGTCTGTGCTGTGTGACGGACAGGTTGGCACACGGGCAGTGGACAGTCTCTGCGGGGACAACTCCCCAGTGGGACTTGAAGGCCTCGGGGCTGTGGGTCTGGCCACCTGCGGCTCCACACGCAGTGCTGTGGGCAGCGCTGGGGCATCCGGAGTGAATCCGTGCCCTCCTATGAGGACCCCCGAGCCGGGTCACTGCCCCTTCTCTGATCCCTGTCTTGTGGCTGCCAGCTTCCTGCCCTCTCTCCTGACCAGGTCTCCCACCTCCATAGCACAGTGAGGCCGCACCCTGTGGCCAGTCAGGCTGTCCTGCAGGCACTCAACTCGGGTGGCCTGGGAGTGAGCTGGTCTTCACTTGTGTGGGCTGGAGACTCCCCCTGGGGGCGCCCTATCAGAGGCAGGCATCTGGTGTGTCCCAGAAACAGGAAGTCTATCACCCTGAGGGATGCCCAGGTGACGCCACAGAGCTCTTGGGAGTCACTTAAAAGCAGATTTTAGTGCCTCCTGAGGAGAATTCTGACTAGTCCACATAAACTAAAAGAAAAGGGGTTATTCTTTTTTTTTTTTAAGGTTTTTTTGAGATAGGGTCTCACTTTGTAGGTCAGGCTGGCCCTGAGCTCAGCCTCAAACTCACATCATAGCAATCCTCCTGCCTCTGCCTCCCAAGTGCTGGGATTACAGGCGTGAGCCACCACATCTGGCACTGTGGTATGTGGTACTGATTGCTGCTGGGATGAGTCTCCACACCCAGTATTGTTATGTGGTTACCGGGGATTGAACACGGGCCCTCGCACTTGCAAGACAGGCGCTGGAACCACTGAGCTATATCCCCGGCCCGGAAAGGGGTTATTCTAATCCCTTGGCCCATCCTTCCGAAGTACACTCCGCTGTCAGGTCACTGTCCGTCAGGGGTGTCTGCCTGCTAAACTGTGTCTGTGGCTTTGGCCTTGGACACAGGTGTGCCAGGCAAGGCTCCCGCTGTGGCCAAAAGGCAGCTTCCTGAGCAAATTTCCTTCCATTTTCTCAGGTTTTCCCTGGGATCCCCAACCTCCAAGAACAGGGGAACTATTATTGTTTGTTTTAGTAATATGATTTAAAGAAGAAAGATCTGTGAGGCTGGGTGACCCTCTCCTCAAGGCATGGAAGCAACAAGAGACTAAACGCCAGGCTCAAACCCCCGGCCATCGACTTCAAAGAAAAATAACTATGGAAAAACCCACCACAGTGTCAATCCAGAGGAAGCACTGAGAAAAGAGAAAGACAAAGAGAAGGGGTGGGCTCAAGCTCGAGCCCAAACCCTAGCTGGTGTGGATAAGTCAGGCTACAAGATGGCCTGTTGGGCCACAAGTTGGTGCCCATAATCGCAGCACTCAGGAGGCTAAGGCAGGAGGGCTGAGGCCCGTCTGAGCTACACGGTGAGTTCAGGTCTAGCCTGAACCACACAGTAAGAGCTTGTCTCCAAAAAAACAAAACAAAAAGATGGTGACAGCCTGGAAAAGAGTAAATGAGGGTCCTCGTGGTGACGTTTCACTGATGGGTAAATTTACTTTTAAATGCTGTGATTTAAATTAATATTTGTGTTAGATAGATGAGTCTAAAATATTTCTTACAGGTCAGCCTGGGCTATATAGTGAGACTAGCTCAGAAAACCCTAGTCTTACCTGCATTCTTTGCCTATTGATAAATCCTCTTTTTTTTTTTTCAGACAGGGTCTCGCTTTTGTGATTCAGGCTGGCCCTGAGCTCAGCCTCAAACCACATCACAGCAATCCTCCTGCCTCTGCCTCCCGAGTGCTGGGATTACAGGCATGAGCCACCACGCCCAGCACTGTGGTATGTGGTACTGGTTGCTGCTGGCGTGAGTCTCCACACCCAGTATTGTTATGTGGTTTCCGGGGATCAAACCCGGGTCCTTGCACTTGCAAGACAGGCGCCAGAACCACTGAGCTAAATCCCCGGTCCCTGATAAATCCTCTTAACCACTCATGTCACTGGCCCTCTGTAATTGTCTGAAAATTTTGGCTGAATAGCTCACGTGTGTGGTATGAACCTCGGCTGATAGACGGGAAGACGCACAGTGGAGGCCAAAGACAGCAACCAACAGACCTGGGCCCAAGACCTCAGTCAGCCAGGAGAGAAGAGGCTCAGGGAGCCACGTGTGACTATCTCTACAAGGTGTGATAAAAAATGCGGTGACTGGTGTCATCGAGCGCCATCTAGTGGAGAGGTTGTCTCGTAAAAACAGACGCTGTGTCCTCGTCCACCTTGCTTACCCAAAACTGTGTGACTCCTGGCTCTTCTCCAAAATCACAATGATTATGAAAGAGAATTTTTTTTCTTTTTGGAGACAGAGTCTTGCTTTTGTAGTTCAAGCTGTCCCTGAGCTCAGTCTTGAACTCACAGCAATCCTCCTGCCTCTGCCTTCCAAGTGCTGGGATTACAGGCGTGAGCCACCACACCTGGCAGTGTGGTATGTCGTACTGATTGCTGGTGGGAGTGAGTCTCCACGCCCAGCATTGTTGTATGTGGTTACCAAGAACTGAACCTGGACCCTTGCCCTTCCTTGCAAGGCAGGTGCCAGAAACACTGAGCTAAATCCCCAGCCAACGAGATTTTTTTTTTTTGAGACAGGGTCTTGCTTTGTAGCCCAGGCTGGCCTCAGACTCAAGCAGTCCTCCTGCCCCTGCCTCCTGAGTGCTGGGATTCCAGGTGTGAGCCACCACGCCTGGCTGAAAAAGAAATGTACGGAACCAATTCAGGATGTCAAGGCAGCCAGGACTACACAACTAACGACTCTCAGGAAAGAGGACTTCCAGAGCTGCGTCAGGAAGTTGTAAGACGATGGGGTAAGAGTGTTCAGGGTGAGAGGGGACAGGTACCATGTCCCTGCTGCTGCCACCTGCTCTCCTGGCCTGCTCCCTGTGGTCACCCTGACAGCACAAGCGCCATGTGGTGACATCTTTCCACCTCCATTGTCCTTCCCACGGTCCACACCTGTGCCAGCACTTACCCGAGGGACCTCGCTATCCCTCTCTGCAGACTTCCCTGAATTTAATGACACCCAAACTATGCAGTACTCTGGTGCTGGTACCCAGCACCCTCAGAACTAGTTAAACTCCAGTTATTTATTATTTGAGGAGATTGTTTTCTTATTTCTTGAGACAAGGCCTCACCATATAGTTCAGACTGTCCTTGAACTTGTGGAAATCCTCCTGCCTCATCCTCCTGAGTGCTAGGATTACAGGTATTTTCCAGTAGTCCTGCCTCCACCTTAAAATTTTAAGGAAAGCAGAACTCTCCCCTGCACTAGCATGGTGTCACTTGCCATTAGTGCTTGGGTGTCTTTCGCCCAACTCTCTGCCCAGAAAGAGAGGAGTCCTTGGGTGAAAGCTCCCCAACCCCACTCTCAGCTGGGCCCCAGACCCAGACACCCAGCAACATAGAATGGAGGGGTCAGGAAGGCCTGAGAAACCCACAGGAGCCCCCAGCAGGCCCATGTTCCCGGCCCTCACTCTAAAGCGGGGAGCGGAGTGGGGCACGCAGGAGACCCAGGCCAGCACTGACAGCCCCGAAGGGGACTGTTCAGCCAACGTTCAGACGTGAGCTCTTGTCCCTTTCCCCTCGCTTGGCCTCTCTGTGCCCGTTCTGTTCTGCCCCAGCCTGTCCTGTCCATTGATCTGACATCTTTCTGTGACTCTCTTTCCCTCTTGGTCAGCAGCTTTCCTGTTTTCTGCCACCATCTCCTCAGCTCTCTGTCTCTCCCCTTTGTGAGGAGTTCTGCCTCTTTTTTATGTGCTGCTTCCCAGCCAGGTGTGGTAGTGCACACCTGGAATCCCAGCTGTCTGGAGGCTGAGGCAGGGGAGTGCCACAAAATCCAAGCCAGCCTGGACTACACAATGACCTCAAAGCAATCCTGCCTACACAGCAGGACCCTGTCTCAAAAACAAATAAGCAGCCGTGGTTCTCCACAGTTCCCCAAAACAGGCCACTCCCTCCCTGTCTTCCTAGCTGCACTCCCCCTTGTCCCACCTCTGCCCGGTCCCTCTCTCCCAAGGGCTCCGGAAGCAGCCTCTTCTGGCCTTCGGTTGCCGGATGCAGGGCTTACCCAGGAGGCAGCAGCACAGGCAGCTCAGGAGCAGCCAGGGGCCCCTGGGCCGGGGCTCCCTCCTCATGGCTCCGCGGTCTGAGGCTAGGGCTGCGTGGTGCAGAGGCGGCAGTGTGAGGAGCGGAGCGGGTCCCAGCCGCCTGCCACCTCTCTCGCAGGTATGTTTCCTGGAGGGCTAGTGAGTACCAGGAGGAGGACAAAAGCGGGCGGTGCCCGCGCCAATCACCAGCCGATTTTCTTTCTTACTCCCCACCCTCTCTCCCACCAGGAAAACATACCCAAACACCAGTGCTCCTGTCCTGTGGCTGGGCCAAGGGCGGGGAGGGAGAGGAACCGGACACTGAGAAGCACAAGGCACCCCGTGCCTGTGATCCTGAGCCCTGGCTTCAACCCCCAGGGTGGGAGATGGTCACAGCTACCAAGAGGCTGAGTCACTTCAGAAAGAAGCAGGCAGAAGGGAGGATGAGGCCCTGACTGGTCAGTGCAGGCTGTGTGGACGGGGAGAGCTACAGACACCCTAAAGAAAGGGGGAGACAAGCACAGTGGTGCACACCTACAATCCCGGCACTCAGGAGGCTGAGGCAGGAGGACTGTCGCAAGTTTAAGGCCAACCTGGGCTACATAGTGAGCTCCGACTGCTCACATGGCTAACTCTCTCCCGTGGTGGAGCTCCTGAAGGAGGCCACCTGGGGGAGCAGCTGGATGGGTCTGGAACAGGTGGAACCCAGGTACAAAGAGGAACAGTGACCCAAGAGGGAGTGGGGGATGCTCCTGGAAGTTTGTGGGCTCATATCACCCCTTTTTTGACATCTTGGGACACAAAAGCTCAAGTAGGAAGGAATGGGGACCCCACATGGGGTGTGGTGGGAAAAGCTCTGAAGCGCAGAGGGGTGCGGTTGGTGGAAGCCATGGGAAGGAAAATGATGGTGACGCTCTCACCCCAAGGCCTGCCTGGGCCTTCCGCCTCATTTCTCTCAGTTGACTCTTGTTCAGCACCCTCCCTGTTAACTTGTCATCCAGTGACTTTGGTGACACTGTCTAGACCAGCTTCCCATTCATGGGCTGCATGGATGTCAGAGCTGGACATCTGGTCGACCTGACACAGCTTCTACTTCCCACTGTGAGGAGGGTGGCGGGGCAGGGCGTCCTCCAGGGCCCAGGTGGTGGCGGAGTCCACGTGAACATCAGGACAGCAGAGCTGAGTCCTCACTCTACCTCCAAGGAAAAACACAGCCCCTTTGAGCTATGTTTCCATCTATAAATCAGGAAAAATAACACCAGCCTAAAGGGCAGTGAGTCGGAAATGAGCTTCCAGGCATTCACATAGTTGCAGATGTTAAGGCATCCGTAAGGGTGATGTTTCATCCTGACAGGACCCGAGGAGATGGACACAGAAGAGGCGAGCCCAGCCCAGGAGGCAGAATCTGCACAGGAATTCCCAGGCCGGTCTGCCCACGTGGGTCTTCCCTGTGAGCCCTTTGATCCTGGGGATGGAACCCAGGGCCTCGGCTCTGAGCTACGTCCTCAGCTCCTTTTATTTTTGTTTTATTGTGAGACAGGATCTAAACTGGCCAGTTGGGCTGGAACTTGCAGTCCTTCTGCCTCAGCCTCCTGGAGTGCTGGCATTAGGCATGTGCCATACCCTGGCAGGTTTTAACAACAGTCTGAAGGGGAACCGAGAACTTGGACAGGAAGGAGTGAGCTGTCCCTATTCACTCGGCTGCTCACCCCAGGTGCCATCCACGTCCTTCCCCAGCACAGCTCCTTCTCATCTTGCCCAGATGCTGAGTTAGGATACTTGCAGGGCTCTTCTATAGCCTCTGTCCTTCTGCATGGGTCCTGGGACATCTGTTTGCTTTTCCTTCACCATCAGTGGGGACAGTAGAAGGGGAGTGAGTGGCTTCTCTGAGCTCGGTCCTGCAGTACCTCCTAGGCCTGTAGCCTGCTGAGCTTTCCTGACAGGAACCAGAAGTCGGTCTCAGTCCATATTCTCTGGCACAAAGCTCTGCCTGGACGCTGGGTAAGTCAGCCAGAGCAGTGGGAATATCGTGGGCTGTTCCCACGCTGGAAAGACAAACCTGGCTGGACTGGGAGCTCACAAAGTCAGACTCTTTCGGGGATAGTTCTCGCTGAGCCCTCAAAGTGGGAGCGCCTGGCTCCTCCGGGTCCCTGGCATTGCTAACCTCTTAGTAATCGAAACCTTCATACAATCTTACGCTGCTGACCACACGTGAGGTACCTAGTTTGAGAGGGGCAGGGAGTCAAACATTTATGAAGTCAGACTTATGAAGTCTTGGATTAAAAGACTCCTAACTGGACCATCATGTCCAGGTTCCATGTGACAAACCGGTTGGTACACACCTGTGATCTCAGCACTCCAGAAGCAGAGGCAGGAGGGTCGCCTCAAGTTCAAAACCAATCCGGGCTACAGAGCAAGAACCTGACTCAAAAGAAAAAGAGGAACAAAAAATACAGACCAGAGGGTTGGCATTGCCGTCAGTGGCCCCGTGGCTGGGTTGTAATGTACAGGGTGTGTCGCTGCGCAGCAAAGTAGAGGGCCCACGTGACAGAAGGGCAGCCCCTGGGGCTCAGGATGGCACAGCCTGGCACTGGTCCACCCAGAGGCCACTCTTCCTCCTGGTATCGGGTTTCTCACTCTTTTCTCCGAGAGCTGAGCATTTCCACCCTGAGGTGCTCCTTTGCCTCCTCGCTTTGCCTTGGGGCATGTAGCGCCCAGCGCCTGCCCAGCCCACTTCCAGAGCCGGGCATCCTGGGCACCCAGGGGGTCTGGAGGTTGGCACTCTCTGGAGCCAGGAATCCCAGCTCCTTCTATCCATCTGACTTTGAGAAGAAAAACACAAAGGCCATGAGTCCAGTGCCAAGTGGGAGAGCAGGACTGGCACCTGTGTCCCTCGGCACAGCCTTGTTACCTAAAACCTGAAGTACCAGAAGGATCTCGACTTCGTTTCAGAGCCAGAAGAGGGCCTGGCAGAGATGCAGTCCAGTCTCTCCTCGCAGGGGTGGGGTGCAGGCCCGGAGACGAGAGATTCGTGTCCTGTGGTGGTCAGCGGGGCTCTGGCCTCACACCCAGCTCTCCAAGGCTTTCTGCCCAGCTGCTCTGCCACCTAACTTTCATCAGTTGTCATCACATCCTCCTGGGACCCAATTTTTTTTTTTTAGGTTTTTTGAGACAGGGTCTCGCTTTGTGGTTCAGGCTGGCCCTGAGCTCAGCCTCAAACTCACATCACAGCAATCCTCCTGCCTCTGCCTCCCGAATGCTGGGATGACAGGCGTGAGCCACCACGCCCGGCACTGTGGTATGTGGTACTGGTTGCTGCTGGGCATGAGTCTCCACACCCAGTATTGTTATGTGGTTACCGGGGAATCGAACCCGGGCCCTTGCGCTTGCAAGACAGGTGCCGGAACCACTGAGCTAACTCCCCGGCCCTGGGGCCCAATTTTATCCAAAATTACTTCTCTTAATACTTTGGTAGATTTTTGCTTTTCCCTCACGAGTAGGGCATCCACATAGGTTTCTTTGGCTTTTTATGAGACAAGGATCTTACTGCGTTGTTTGGCCAATCTCAAACTTGTGAGCTCAAGCAATCCTCCTGTCTCAGCCTCCTGAGGAGCTGGAACTACAGGTATGTGGTACTGCCCCTGGCTCAAAAACATAGTTTTATCTATCATATTATTTATATTCCGACTTTACCACCTAACTTTAAACCTGGACGTGTTATTATAAACATTTCATTTAGACATTTTTGAAGGCTGCATAATACTTTATTAAGTATCACTGTTTGCATTAAGGGCCACCATCACTTGGTTGGTTCTGTTGTTGTGCCGGAATTTGAACTCAGGACCTTGCACTTGCCAGGCTGGTATGGCACCACTGTTCTGAATCCTGTCCCCACCCCTATAACTTGTTTGACTAAGGTGGGCACAGGTTGTTTACAGTTGTCCTTAGTATAAGTTAGGCAGAGACGACAGTCTTTGTACCCAAAGTGGTTCACTTGCTTGAGCAAGAGTCAGTCCAAGGTGCTTTGCTCTACAGATCTGAGGCGTTTCCGCCTCTCCAGCCAGAAGTTATGAACATGAATCACCTCAGTACAGATCTAAAGCCTTTCCTCGACACTTGGAGTCCCTTAAACCAGTTCATGTGGGCAGTGAGTTGTCGAGGTAAAATCAAGAGTGGATTTAAGACTCCTTTGGTGGTTTGGAGGACAGGCAGAGTCCCCAGAACTCTTTCCTTCCTGGGCGTCTCCAAGGCTTACTCGCTTACTCACTTACTCCAAGGCCTTTCAATTGAATACCTGCCTCCTGACTCTTAGGCCAGGTGAATATGCTGGAGGCAGCAATCCAGAAAGAATTTGCTTTTGGTTGGGGTTTTTGAGGCAGGGTCTTGCTACGCAGCCCAGCTCACCGTGAACTCGAGGTGATTCTCCTGCCTCAGCCTCCTGAGTGCTGGGCTCCAGAAGAAACTGGAAAGAGAAAGGGGTTAGCATGGGAACTTAGCCAGAGGGTCGGCGAAGAAAGAAGCAGAGGTGGCCCTGAAGCCTGACCCACTTAGGGACGGTGGGTCACTGCTCCTTCTTGCTGCCCTTGACAAAGGGACCAGCCGCAGCTGGTGGAGGGGACCTCGGGGACAGGGATGGGGACAGGGAGTCCCAGCAAGCCCTGCCCCTGGGTGTCCAGGAGAGCCAGCGCAGGGACAGCGGCTGCCGAGATACCCTACGGGATCACAGTGCAGCCGCTCTGGACCTGGAGGTCCTGTGGCCCGAGGTCGGGTGTGTTGGTCTAACAAGGGCAACAGGGAGGCTGTGGCCGCGTCTGGCCAGGCGGAGCCACCAGGCAGCAGCGACGCGCCCCCCCTCAGCTCTGGAGCTGGAGCCGAGCTGCACGTCACAGCAGGACCGCGTGGCGGGAGCACAGTGGGTCACTCGTCACGCAGCGCTGGGCTGGGGAATCCCCCAGACACCTGTCGGGGTCACCAAGAAGTCACCAGTCACACTGGGTGACTCGGGGTCAAACTTCTCAGGGATGAAGCTGAGCTGCTGGACCCCAGCTGCACCTTATCGGGTCTCCGCCGAGGCTACCTGTCCCCTGGCCAAGAGGCCAGGAGGAAGTGGCAGAAACAGAACAGCAGGCCACCTCTGCCTCTGGCCCTCTCAGCCCCGCTCCACGGGGGCCTTGGGACAGGGCAGTGGAGGTGTCAGCATATTTACAAATAACAGTCCCCACCTGTCATCTGCATGCCAGACAGGTGACTGTGTTCTTTAGTCAGAGCCTGTCCCCTCCCCCAGCCTCCACGAGTGACCAACACTTTGGAAGCACAACACTGACTTCTGTGGCTCTTTTGGAGACCTTAACTATGGGCTATCGTCAGATAAATGCTTGGGGTGACATACAGACCCTCACAGGGGATGGGCCGCCACGCATGGCTCCGTGAGGGACGCGAGCAACACAGGGAGCTGCCTTCCTCCAAACCCCAGGAACAGGGGTGAATCGGGGTGGGGCTGGCCTCCAGGGCTGAGGGCAGCAGGAAGGGGACTTCTAAGCAGTGCCGAGGCCCCCGGGAGCCAGGGCCGCTCTGCAGCAGCACCTCCCTCCCTGTGTTCTGCGGCCTTGAGATGGGCTTGGGCAGAGGGTGCTGTGTTTGGGGGTCCGTCTTGTTCCTCAAGTTCACAGGGAGACGTGAGAGAGGAGGCGGGCAGGCACCAGGGTGCAGTCAAAGGGACCTTTCTTAGGGCGACCAGAGACCTCAGCTTCCTCTGGTGCCCGGAGTGTGCAGAGCTTCACCCCCAGACTGGCCCGCTGCCACCTTCCCGGCAGGAAGCTCTGGGGAGGATGCGCCCCTCACGCTGCCCCATCCCTCCTCTAGATGCTTAAGGTTTGACTGGAGCTTATTCGGTAGGGGTCTCGGGCTCCTTCGGTCCCCAGAAAACCTCAGCTCCCTTCCCTCGCCTGCCCCTCCTGCCCCTGAGGTCCCCTTGGGGCTCCTGCCCAGGCCCCGTACTGAGCGGAAATGACACAGCACCAAAGTCAAGAACTGTGACAGGGTTAGGAGTTTTTGCCCAACTCACCAGCTAAGTCTGCCCGCCACGGTCTCAGGGAAGCACAGAGGACACTGGACTGGGCCACAGACAAAGGACTTCCTGCTTCAGGGAACAGCAGGTGGCATGAATGTCACAGTCACTCTGGTTTCTATCTTAGTAACTTTCTGGGACCAAATACCTGACACACAAACAAATTAATGGAGGAGACAGTAATGGTCCACGCCTGGCTGGCCACGAAGAACCTTATGACCCAGGGGCCTGTGGAGGAGGGCTGCTGGAGGCATGGAGGACAGGAAGCAGAGGGGGACGGGAAGAGCTGGAGAGGAAGATAAACACTTCCGGGTCAGTGACTCTTCCGACCACCTCCTAACAGGACATTGGCCACCAACCCCCCAATCCCCTCACTTTCCAAACAGGTGAGGATGTGGGGGTCCTGCTTAGATCAGAAGCATAACTTTCCCTCCCTGCCCGGCCTCTTATGGCCACAGAGAGGCAGCCACCGAAGTGTCTGTGACACAGTGGGTTTGCAAAGAAGCTGAGGAGCTCCCCGCCTAGGTAATACTCGAGTCTTCCGAGGAACTGCACAGTGAACCTGCCCAGCCCTTCCCGCAGAGGCAGGTATTATCATTTTGACAGACAGCAAACAAATCCACCTCTGCCCCAGGGAGAGCCAACCTGTCTCCCAGGGTTCTCAAAAATAGACTCACCTTGAAAAGAGTCCAGAATATAAGGCCATCCATGCTGCAGCCCTGGGACTTGCAGAAAAGCATGGCACCCCAGGGCCGGGGATATAGCTCAGTGGTTCCAGCGCCTGTCTTGCAACTGCAATGACCCGGGTTCAATTCCCCGGTAACCACATACTATACTGGGTGTAGAGACTCACCCCAGCAGCCACCAGTATCACATACCACAGTGCAGGGCGTGGTGGCTCACGCCTGTAATCCCAGCACTTGGGAGGCAGAGGCAGGAGGATTTCTGTGATGTGAGTTGGAGGCTGAGCTCAGGGGCAGCCTCAACTACAAAGCGAGACCCTGTCTCAAAAAACCTTAAAAAAAAAAAAGCATGGCACCCCAGAAGAATGGTCTCCCAATACCCAGACCACAGGCACCCATGCCGGCCAGCAGGGCTCTGTCCTTGTATTTGGGTCCCTTGAGTGGCTCCTTCGGCTGCCATCTGCTGCCCCCCAACTCCAGGCCAAGTGCAGAGCCTGGCCCTGAAAGATGCCCGTAAATACTCGAGTTGATGAATGAATGGGTGAATGAGTGTAGGTTTTGAGATCGTGTCTCACCCTGTAGTTGAAGCTGGCCTTAAACTCACTTCGTAGCCCAATCTTACAGCAATCCTCCTGCTTCAGCCTCCCAAGTGCGGGGATTACAAGCATATACCACCATGTCTGGCTTGAAATTCTTAATTTTTGACAGGTCTCCACAAATTATGCAACTGGTCTTGGCTATAATGCTACATACACAGTCCTAAAAATCAAAATGCTATGTAGCCCTCG